>JAZAYU010000802.1:0-41822 GCA_038501625.1 Corbicula japonica
TATCAAAAATCATCTTTTGACTTGTTCCAAAAAGCAAGAACATCAAGTATGTTGTGTTTTTTTTCAGAACTAAGTTGACAGGCTTCCAAGATGTTGATCACCAATGCTGTGCTACCATGATGAAGCTGAAATAAGCAAGAGGTGATAGATGTTGCACAGGTACTTAAAAAACTCTAAAAAGAGCTTATTGTTAGTTTGTCACAAAAAATTGAGAAAAAAAGTAGTTTATGAGCACATCTCTTCTCAGTTGGTGAAATGTCAGACAAAAATCAGATCACACTACAAGCACGAAGCTTCACTTTTCACGAAGTACTGTCACGAAGCACAGGAAGCTTTCATCTACTACACAGTTACAAATCTTTTGTGCTATTAACTCTCTTTTATGATAATAAACTAGTTCTAAAAACCAGCCAGAATGTCGATTTTTGTGGTTGATACTGGTTGACGTTCCGTATTTGTGGATCACTTACTGGGTCGATTCACCCAGGGTCGGGTAGGTAGAACCTTTACCGGCCAAAAATGAGTCGTTAGGTACATCATTCAAATTAAATGAATGACAATTTTCATTTTAGTGAAACTCTACTCCTTGCTTGCTAGCTTGCAGTTACATTGTAACATCAGGCTTTCTGTTTCATCATTTTTCAGATGTTGTACACCTATGCTATGCTGACATGATGAAGTCGAACTAAGCAGAAGCAGATGAACAAATGTTGCAAAAATTCAGGTACTTAAAAATTGTAAAAAGAGCTAATTGTTAGATTGTCATACAATACGACAAAAGTAGCTCTTCTCAGTTGTTGAAATACCAGGCAAAAAAATCAGTGTCAGATTACACTAAAAGCACGAAGCTTCACTCTTCATGAAGTACTGTCACAAAGTACAGAAAGCTTTATTGACTCATTTTTGGCCGGTAAAGGTTCTACCTACCCGACCCTGGGTGAATCACAATTGCAAGCTCTCAGTTTCATGTATAACAAAGCACTTTCGTGACATTAAAAGACTGAACTTAGATTCTAGTTACATGCAACTCAAAGTTTCGACTTTTTTCAGATTGATTTTTGAACAATGTCAAGCAGACAAGACAGTGCTGGGATGATTGGAAGCTGATGCACACAGTCATGATTGATAGAGTAGTATTCTGAAGGTACAAACTGTTTTAAAATAAGTCATTTGCTAAACTCACTTACATGTTTCTGGGCTGCTTACCAGTACAACAAAGTAGCTATTATCACGACATGTTTATAGTGCAAAGTTTTACACGGAGCATGGAATGTACAGTCTTTTTTCAGCTTAAGCTATTAAGTTTAAGTATCATCTGTCACAAATCAGTGCATTTTGAGTTCTAATAATCAGCTACGAAGCATCAAATATGAAGAACTAAATCGGAGACACATAGAAAAGTCGAACCGAAATCATCAAACTATTGTTAACTGCCTGAAATCAGATTCTATTTACGTGCAACTCAAAGTTTCGATGTTTTCAGATTTTTGAACAATATCGAGTAGACAAGACAGTGCTGGGATGATTGGAAGCAGCAAGCTGATGCACACAGTCATGTTTGGTAGAACAGCATTTTGAAGGTACAAAATGTTTAAGGAGATGTCATTTGTTAAACTCGGTTGTAAACATGTGTCTGTGCTGCTTACCAGTACGACAAAGTAACTATTATCACGACATGTTTAGAGTGCAAAGCGTAACACGGGGCTCTGAATGTACAGCCTGTATTCATTTAAAATCGTTCTTCACAAATCAGTGTATTTTGAGTTTTAATAATCAGCTAAGAAGCATCAAATATGAAGAAGTGAATCTGATATGCATAGAAAAATGTCGTTGTCCTAATAGTGTTAACCGCAACAAATACACTCAAATTGTTACAAGCTAGCGATAGTTTCACTTAAGTCAAATTCAAACAGCTGTTTTGTGCAAATGTGCTCATTGCCAAAAAGAATTTGATCGACCGAGCAGATTTTGTTTGAGCTGTCTTCTTATTTGTTTTCAGATCAGGCAAATCAATGACTAGACAGAAGCCTACCACCACAGAACATCTCACGACACATCGTTTTCTATATGATAAACTGATCAAGTTTGATTTAATGATCTCAATGTCTTGTTCTCCTTGTTATCCTCTCAGAGAAAATGACGGTTACAGGGTGTTTGAGATTACAAAGACACAGAGATATTGTGACTTGTTTATTGCTTGTTTGCATATTTTTTCTTCGATGGGGAGAGAGAGTTAAACAATAAATGAAGATGTATGAATGTGCAGGCTCGTAAAAGCAGCCAAGTGTTGTTGACAGGGCGTTCTCTTTTTTTGTGACTGCAAAACAGTTTGATCCCAAAAACTTGAAAAGCCACTTGAACTGTAGTATTCAGTTCAATTTTTTTCGCACAATGTGTCGTTCAATTGCTGACCGGACCGATGAACGAGCACATTGCATGCGATGTATAGTGTATGATAGATCTGGACCAAAAATCTGGATTTCTCATAACGTAAAAATGCTTCTTCTCGATGGCCACAACCATTCATCCAACTTAAGTATCTGAATATGATCTGTTCAGAGTTTCATTTTGTGCAGTGTCGTTCTATTACTTGCGAATGAGCTCACTGCATACGATGTATAGGTATGATAGATCTGGAGTAAAATCTTGGATTTCTCATACTGTCACAAACGTTAGTCTATCTCAGCCATTCAGAATCAAAGTCGGGTTGTCATATAGGAACATACTTTTCCTTCACGATGGTGGCAACCTGTAGTCTCAAGTTTGATTTTACAGATGTTAACATACTTTTAAGTGTCGATGGTCAGTCCCAACGAACAAGTCTGAAAGTTAAAATGAGTTTGTCGTTCAATCGCATGAAATGAATTTGGTTTCTCGTACAGTAACAAGCCTTTGCCTATCGATGGACGCAATCTGGAAACAATTACAGGTTGCGACCATCGACAGACTAAAGTTTGTTACCTTACTGTGAAATGAAACGTTACCATACGTGAATCTAACTTGAACTACAAGTTACACTAGTTTTTTGGACTGAAAACATATGAAACCGCGAGGCGAAACTAGGTGGCGTTAGCTCGACTCTTAGTGTCTGTGACGGGCTGCGGTTAGGACACTAAGGGAAAGTCGCCTCGTACGCAGTGATGATACGACATTGGCATGGACTGCCGAGAGCATAACAGTATAAAACGTGAAGGTTCTGTGCCTCCTTCGAACCTGATTAGCGACTGTTATCTAGCTTAGGCGGGCACACAGGCTATATTGCATCCTCGTCAATGAAGTGCCTTTGTCGTTATTTCATCAAAATTTTCACTAATAGCAACATACTTCTAATTCTCGATGGTCGCAACCTGTAGCTCCGACAGAGTTCGTTTACAAAACGAACGACAAAAGCGCATTTTCAATTCAGACCTCGATCTTCCTCAATTTGTCAGTGGTAGCTTTTTGTCAGTTAGAGCATCTTGTTGTCAGTACAGCCAGCCTAGTGTCGGTTGATCATTTTCACAAGATAGGTCTGAATTCAAAATGCGCTCTTGTCGTTCGTCTTGTAAAAGAACTCGGTGGAAAAGATATATGGGGTACGACAAACCAGGACTACAAGATGCGACCATCGACAATCAAAAGTCTGTTCCTATTTAAGGTAAGACCTGTGTAATGAATACCTTTATCCAGAAGAGTATCCAAGGGAGGTAACTATAGTAGTAAATTAGCCAAACTCCCCGCAGTGGTTACTTCCCCTTACAGTTGCAAGAGGACCAGGGTTCAAATCCTACTGGAAGCTATTTTTTTTTTGTAAGCCTAGAGCTTAAATAATTGGCATATTTCTTTTTTTCCTATGTAATTATGTCATTGAATAAAACATTCTCATGATTTAAACTAAAATAAGCAAAATAATCAAGATTAAAGGGGTTTTCGCTATCAGAATAGTGTTTATTCAAGTCATCAATTTGAAAATTTCTAAAACTGGACGGTAAACTTCTCTGAAATTTTGTTTAAATTTTGTTTAAGGTATATAGTTAAAAAATAGTAAAGTTTGGTATATTGCACCAATCAGGATTTTGCACAATTTTCATTAATTTAGTCTCGTGAAATATAAAAAAATGCATTTTTTAAATTTATTTGGTCAAAAAATGTCATTTTAAGATATATTATGTATTTATATATTATATCTTAAATTGGTTTAGTAAAATATAACATATTTTTGATACACTGTAAAAAATTAAGGTTGAATTTATCAATAACAAAAAATTTTGTCACCGATTAAAGAATTTGGATACTTTCACGTTTTTTCTCACTTTTTTAAATAAAAAAAGCTAAAAATCTCAAAAACTACACGGTGAAAATCATTAAAATTTTGCATACAAGTCAGTGGTATGAAGCAGTTGATGAAAATATAATCAGATGTTGGATTCTTAATAGTGCCCATTACACAGGTCTTACCTTAACAAATCAACGTTCCGACAAACAGTACTGCATACATGTCACTGAGTTCAAACATTTGAGCTTCAATGATGTGCATAGCTATTCTAGTAAGACAGCCTATCTTACCCAAAGAGCATTTTTTGTCATTGAGAGCTTTTTCTGTCGGTTTCGTCCTTTTTGCAAGAACAGTACATACTGTAAGACAGTATTGTAAGACAGTATGATGTGTAGTCTTACTATCTTACTGGATATCCTCAATTTATCAGAAACAGCATTTTTTGTCAGTAAGAGCATTTTCTGTCAGTTCGACCCTCCAAGTATCGGTTTATCATTTTTTTACAAAAACAATACATGAAATAAGACAGTATGATAAGATGTCTTACTGTCTTACTTGCTTTTCCTCAGTTTATCAGTAAGAGCATTTTCTGTCAGTTTCGTCCACAAAGTATCAGTTTATCATTTTTGCAAAAACAGTACATACTGTAAGACAGTATCATAAGATGTCTAACTGTCTTACATGCTATTCCTCAATTTATCAGTAAGAGCATTTTCTGTCAGTTCGACCCACCAAGTATCAGTTTTTCTTGCATACCAGATCAGGTCATCCAGTATTTTCACCCGTGTAGGAAATTTCGATCCTACACCCCCCCATGTAGAATGAGTCACGTGAGTGACGTCACGTCTTCAAGTATCTGACGTAATATATTCAAGTTAGTGACGTCATTTATAAAAAAGATTGCTTTAACGTCAATATTTCAGCATAATGAAAATAAATAAGTTTGTATACTTACACAAAAATGTTATAAATAATAAAAGTTATGCAAGAAAAAGTATCTTGCATGAGAAATTCGGTAAAGATAGAAAAATCTGTCACCTCGGGTGAACTGTTTTGGCGGGAACTCGGCAGAGCCTCGTTCCCGCAAAACAGTTAACCCTCGGTGACAGATTTTTCCATCTTCACCTCACACTCATGCATGATACTTATAATCATTTTTGCAAAAACAGTACATCCTGTAAGACAGTATGACGTGTCATTGAGAGCATTTTCTGTCAGTTCGGTCCATCAAGTATCAGTTTATCATTTTTGCAAAAACGATACATGAAGTAAGATAGTATGATGTGGTGTCTTACTATCTTACTCGATGTTCCTCAAGTTATCAGTAACAGCATTTTTTGTCAGTGAGAGCATTTTCTGTCAGTTGGACCTTCCAAGTATCAGTTTATCATTTTTGCAAAAACAAGTCATGAAGTAAGATAGTATAATGTGGTGTCTTACTGTCTTACTTGCTATTCCTCAATTTATCAGAAACAGCATTTTCTGTCAGTTAGAGCATTTTTTGTCAGTACAGCTAGCCTGGTATCAGTTGATCATTTTCGCAAGATAGGCTGTCTTACAAGTTGCATTACAAAAATATGCATCCCTCAATTCTGATTGGCTGATTTTAATAATGCATTGTATCCCTCGATTCTGATTGGCTGAGTGAATAATGCATTACATGCTGGGGTATATAAACTTCTGCACGCAATATTCTGCCTCTCTCTGCCACAATTTTTTGGACTGACTGCTAAGAGCTACCCTGCTCAAAAAATTGTTCAAGGCAGATTGAGCTGTCCGAGGTTCTCACTGAGAATTTCGGTCGATGACTGGTAACTGTCATCACTTTGGCTACTTTGACTTCTCGATCCTATCGAGAACGTCTTAATGCGTTCGGCAATTGCAAGGGGTCCACCAGAAGTGAGAGGTGTCATACATATGCGTACTGCTGTAGGGCGGGTCGGCCTCCTCCTAAACACGAACAGAAGAACGTGTTGCCGATCGTCCCCCTGATCAGCACGAATTATTTTCTTCTGGCTGTACAATGACACTGACTCGCTGGTCGATCTGACGACTCTCAATGCTTCGAGTGTATCTCAGCTGTCGAGAGTATCGACTACTCTTTGGTCAATCCTTGTGGTTGGCAAAAGAGAGCCTTGCAGTTGTTCTGCTCTTTACTTGAAGAGTAAATCGAGCGGACTTGCGAATGCAGGTGCTGGAGTGGTAGCAAGTTATCATTTCATCGATCGACAATTGTCAGTTAAGCTTGCCCAAGCTTGTCCGATACTTTTTGTGATCAAGTTTTGACCAAGTAGGACACGTCAGCTGAACGTTGCTGCTCTTTCCTAAAAAGAGAAATGCTAGATGAGCGGTCGGGCACCCGTAATGTACATCGGACGATCGTCTCTGCTTTGCAAGGCTCTGCAATTCTGCTTCTGAAAAAGAAGAAATGATTGTAGAGCTCTGCTATTTTGGAATGACAGCTTTTCTTCTAGAAGGTGTCTTCCACCACGACAGGACTGTGTTAGTTTCATAAGCTCAACGGTGCTGCTCTTACTTGCTAAGAGAATTGATCGTTGTGCTATGATATTGAACGAACACTGGAGTTCGATTCATGCATGTTAGGACTCGTCAGCTCGGCGATTCTGCTTTGTAAACCAAAGAAGTGGTCGATCGAGCGACGATAATGAGCAAACGGACCGTAATGTACCTCGGACGTTTGACTCTGCTTGGTAGGCTCAAAACACGATGCTGCTTCTAACTTTGTTAGAAGAATTGATCGTTGTTTTGATGCTATTATGAAAGATGGTGCGCTGTCTTTCTGCATGACTGGACGTATCCCGGCCTAACTTTGTCGCTCGGCAAAGCTGCTCTCAATGTGAAGTGCTTGTTGATCAGACAATATGAAACAGATCTGTAGGATTAATCAACTCTACAGTGCTGCTCTTCCTAGAGAAGAGAATTGACTGTCGAGCGATGATACTTGAGCAAACGGACCGTAATGTACTTCGGACGTTTGACTCTGCATTTAAGAGAAGCTTCGACGTTACTGCTTCTTAGCTTGCTAGAAGAAATGTACGTCGAAGCTGTCTTATGAGAATGCTTTCGACCAGGTGGCTGATCGTGAAGCTCGTTTGTTAATTGAATGTCTTAGTCTCGACAGGCTCTAGCTCGAGAAGAGTCTGAGAAGACAGAGAGATTCAGTTGCAAACAAGAAAAGTGATCAGTCTCCAGATCGACAGCTTTTCACGTTCAGCCAAAAAGCCGCGCTGAACGTGGGAATAAAATAAGAGATGTCTTGTTTTTCTCTAACGCAGCCAACAGTGTCTGATTAAACTGTTGTCGGTCCCAAGCCCGATTGAATGCGGAGGGGAGAAAAACAAAACAAGCAAAAACAAAGGACTGAACATATTTGCAATTGTGGAAAAAGTGAAGGATTGTTATGACACAAGTTCATTCTTGAATTTGTCGTTGTCGAGAACAGTCGCAAAAATGTCAGCTTTAAACAAACTCACAATCGTTACTTGTGAATGTGGTGCAAACTTTATGAAGAAAAACAGAACAAAACATTTGAAATCAGCTCGACACCGAGCATCGATGGCTTCGACAAAACAAGATGTTGGTGCAGATTCTAAATCTAACAAACAAGGCTCAGTTTTCTACTGTTCGTGGAAAAACAACATAGCTAGAAAGACTAAACACGGAGATCGCTACTTCGAGAGAAACGTCAAGTATCAGATTTGTTCGGCTTTTAAAAAGCATTGTAAACGCATAGACAGTTTTGCCGTTGGCAATGAGTGGGAGATGATGAATGAATCAGCATACAGTCGACCGTTTGGAGCAGCTGCAATCAGTTCGCAGACTCGTTGTGTGATCAGGATGAAAGACAAACAGACTGTCGATGAATTCAGAAACTTTCTTCAAACTTTAGATGTCAAACAGGTCGACCAAGTTAAACTGTCAGTGAGTTTGAAAGACGACATGAAGTCTGTAACAAAAGATGACGTGCGAGCATTTGTTCAAGGTTTTCATAAGACTTTGGCTAGTACACGTTGGAAGGCTCATCATTACGCCAGAGAAGTTAGTGGGTTATACAAACTGGACTGGAGTGACATAGTACCATCTCAGATTCCAACATCAGAACGAAGAGTGTTTGAACAAATTTTCAACAAAGAGAACAAGCAGAATCAACTTCAGCGCAGATTTGAAATTGCAATGTCGACCAAATTGCGTTGGTGGCAAAAAACTGCTGTCGAACTTGTCGAACGTTACGACGACAGTAGGACAGTGTGGTGGTTTTTTGACAGTGAAGGGAATACTGGCAAGTCTTTTCTTGGTGAGTGGTTCGTGAATTTAGATGGAATCAAACTGGAGAACGGTCGCAGCCAAGACATAGCAATGGTTATCCAAGATCAGAAATATGTCGTGTTTGATTTTTCTAGACAAACGGTCGGTCACATCAATTACAGCATCATTGAAAACTTGAAAAACGGAAGAGTGTTTTCAAGCAAGTATCACAGTACTAGCAAGGTTTTGGAGAAGATTCCGACTGTGATTTGCTTTGCAAATCGCAAGCCAAACACGGGACCAAACACACTGAGTCAAGATCGATGGAGAATTTTTGAGATAATTTCAAATGATCATGGTGGACATACTCTGGTTAGAAGAGCTCCTTGATTGCATATAATAAAAATGTTTAAACTGTAGTATGTGTTTGTTTGTTTGTTTCTTTACTTGTTCTAAAAAATGTCTTGTCAGCGATGTATGATTGGTCTCTAGTTTCCTGCCACTCTCGGAGTATTTGAGGCGACACATGATTGAAACAGTTCATTCTCTGTTTAGCTCTTGAAGAAAGTAGACTTACAGCTTGCACTAACAGCTATGGGAAACTCTACGAACAAACTCAACAACAACTGGGCTGTTGCTGAAATTGAGAAAAGGCAGACGGAGCAGTGTCTAAGACAATTCTGTGCTCGTCGAGGGTATGTTTGGAGTAGACCTAGACAATCGGGCAATAATCTTAACAACTGCCAACATGTTGGAAAAGGAGTGCTGAGATTGACAGTGAAAAATGATCTTGGAGAAAGACCTAAATCAACACTGGCGAAAGTTAACAACGTGGACAAACCTAAATGGAAGCCAAAGATGAAGAACATGTATCCTGACTTGACTGAATTTTACTAGGTATGTGAACATGATTTTGTGAACTAACATTGACAATTGTTCAGCTTATTCCAGACTAGTGTAGGCTAGTCCGCCTGTAGGCTAGTCCGCCTACAGGGGTATAAAAGTCTGTTCTAGGTGTACTTGTGACATTTCGCATCTGGCATTCGAACTTACTAGTAATAGCAGCTCCACACCAATTTCATCAACAATATCTGATCTACTATTCTTATATCAGCAAAGTAGGTAACACTTTAAGTTAATGGTTCTTCAGATCGATTGATCGAGAATGTAAATTGAAGTTTTCGCTTCGAGTCGTACGATGAAACTGCTTCTAAACAAAATATTTCTTTTGTTTTTCAGAACCATGTCGGATCGTTACGTCTGCCTCAGTGAAGACTGGGATAACGAGATACAGACAGTGACAAGGTTGAACATGAATGTAAGCTGGGGGAGGAAAGTCTTTGCCTCAGATGTTTACTGCTGTTTGACAGAAGACTGGGACTCAGAAATTGATGAACTTCAACCTTCTGATGTATATAAACTAACATTTTCATCCTGGGCGCTCCAAGTGGAGTACGAGGAGAGGCAGATGTAACAAAATATGATGAACAAAATAAATTTTGATTGAAACTTTATCACGTCTTTGTGTTATTGATATTATTTTCTTATACCTTATGAGTTAGTAAAAGTTGAATCTGTTCGAACATGTCGAACTACAACTGAAAATCCCAGACAGTTTAGGCTTTTCACTTTCATTCAGTTAATGATTAACATAAATCAAATTAAACTTTTAAACTTATCTGATGATTCCCAAATCTAAAATATCGCATTACTAAACATGCCTGAGTTGAGGGACGAATTCCAATAGAGAGCCAGGTGGGGGAGCAATGAACTAAAAACAAACTCTACTCCGTGGGCAGCGAGAAGACAAAAATAAATTTAGATTGCAACGTAGTTTTGACAATCTGACCAACAACTCCAGTCATGGGAAAGGAACAGTATGACACTATGCAGCCAGCCAATGTCCATGGTGCCTCTTTCTATAAACTTTTCTTATCTGTCACTGCAATGTGAATCAGGTCTTAGGAATAAGTAAAATCAAGATAGTTTTCTTGTTTGGGTTTTTATTAACATAACATGTAGATACAAGTTTGCATCTTGTTGTTCAAACAACGAAAAGATAAGAGTCTAACTAGTCTGTTTTCTTGAACAAAGTTGGTATGCTGTTGATGATTCGAAATGTATAAATGTCGTAGAGAGACTGTATGTAATCGGCATCTGAAGCAATTGGTAGGAAACGTGAGAACACGATCACCTTTGAACGATAATTAAAAAAATTACTATGAAACTATCTTTTGGCTCCGGAGACGGAGAGGAGACGAGATTTCTCATGTCATTGGTAGCAATGTTCTGATCAGTCAAAGTTCTCTTTCATTCATCTTAGTAGCATATTTGAAGATCTTATATGAAGTTGAAACTGTTCTCACTTGGAACCAACGAAACAATCCTTCGGATCCGGAGACAGCGCGGAGAAGAGAGAAGCTTATTATGCTTTGAAGCTCTAACATGATCTCATTAATCATGTTTGAATCTTTTCCGAACAGAAACTAAATAATAAGAATAGTTGATCGACATATCAAAGCTGAGATGCTCCGGCTCCGGCTGCGAAGTCGGAGACAACAAATCAGTTTCACACAATCAGAAAGAACAATTGAACGACACATTAAAACTGATATTCTACGGCTCCGACTCCGAAGACGGAAACAAAGAAATCAGTTTTACAATTTCAGAACTTTGATCGGCACATCAAAACAGAGATTCTCAAAAAGAGTTGATCGACACATCAAAAGTGAGATGCTCCGGAGAAGCTGCAAAGATAGAGACAAAAGACATCAGCTTTCCAGAGTCATATGTTTGCTGTTTCTCAGGTGAAAGAGAAACGAAGCAATCGACGGTTGATTCATTTTTTGTCGATCTCATTGAGCAAGCTCTGTTTATGAGGAACAGCAATTCCCCGATATGCATCAATAGAACTTTTTCTTAAATATTAAAAATGTGTCATCTTAATTCTTAGTTACCAATTGGGATGGACAATGTGAAATCTCAACTAACAACAGTAACGTTTCAACAAAATTTATTTTTTCTTGTTGTGTTAACCAAACAAGTAAATAGCTATTCGATCGTTCCGACCAACTAAAAGTTTATTCCAATCTGATTGCTCGATTTCTGAGTTCTCTAACACATGTTGATCTCATTATTCTGCCTATTTGCTTCCTACTTCTCCTGCGTTGCTTCTTGGTCAGTTGACGAAACACATCTTGGTAAGTTTCGGCCGAACGTTCAATTTGGACAACTAAGAGCTCAAACAATGGGTCTTCTATGCTTAGACTTATCGACAATCCCAGATAGTCAAAGTTGTTGGCTGAAATGATAAGAAATATCACATTATTAGCAGAGTTCCAAAGAAAGACATGAAGTCAATGACATTTCAACAATCGAATTTCATCGCAATACTTTATGAGTTTCACTCTCTCTTTGACCTACCAAAGAATGGCATTTTAACCCCAGTTTCTGAGTTGTAGATTTGTGATTCAAGTCGTTCGACGAGCATGTTGGTATGATTCTAAGAGCAGCGAAATTTTGTGACTGTTCTGGTCTGTGTCTAAAGTCAGAATGACGATCTCTCTAGGAAAGACACTCCTTTCGCGCCAAAACTTTGAGTAGCCAATCAGATCATTTGTCAATTTTTGATAGTTGAAGAAATTTAGAAGAGTTGGTCATTCGCAGTTTAGCTGTTGAAGAAGCAACATCAAATTTTCTGAGCTCTCTGAATTAATATGTCTTCAAGAATAATTAACTTTAGTCGATCGTCAAGCCAAGACATCGATGTCATCGACGTACTGGAGGAAATTGAAGATCTTCCTGACATCATACCACCAGCATCGCCTTCTCGTATTGAACCATCGCAAACATTCACCAATGTCAGACCATCGGGCTCAAGGGATGAACGTCGCAGAAAGCCATACAGTCGTCCTCCTAGAAGCAACAAAGTTACTTCATCTAATGTCGAAAGTCGTCAAACAAATTGTGAAACAAGTGACAGTAATTTGCTACTATCGCACTTGGACATGCTCAAGTCTCAGTATTGTGAAAAGGCGTGGAATTCTACCAGGTACAACAGTTCGTCATTAAACGCAACCTTCAACGAACTGGTTAGCAGTTTGGAAAACGCTGCTGCTCTGCATCGGCGAGCTATGAACAAACTTGCTTCGGTACAAAGAGCTGAAGAGAAGAAAATGTCTCAAGCTAACGAGAACCGACTTCGTCGAACCTTAGATATTAGTCAGAGAGAGGAGATTCGCCAAGAACTAGAACAGTGCGTGATTTGCTACTCTGAGAAGAAGAACGTTGTTATTGTACCATGCGGACACTGTTTCTGTAACACATGTGCTCTACAAATGGGAGAACGCTGCGGATTTTGTCGAGAGATCATGCACGACGTTGTAAAAATGAATTTTGCAAATTAAATTTGTTTGAAATTTGCCTTTTTGTTTTGTCATATTTCAGATGATCGAACGTCCCTTTCATACCATATCAACTTCACAAAATGTGCTTTTTGCAAGTCCTAAGAACTTTGTTTCTCTCCGATCGACCATCGACGAGAGAAGCAGTTAGAAAGTCTAAAGTCTTAAGAGACTTCCTCGAAAGTGGGAATCGAGTTTACATACCGACAACCGTCAGAGAACCGCAGACTCAGATTATCACAACAGTTTGATTTGTAAACAGATTTTGCATCGACATCTGCCAACTTGGCTTTGCTTGTCATGTTATAGAAATAAAGGCGGAATTCTAAAAGAACGTGTTTGTTTGGTTTTCACTTTTCATCATGAACGTTGACACTTGAAAAATCAGCCTGCCTTCTTTGTTAGATTGCAAACCTTGCTCGTTAGAAAGTGTCCATGATTACCAAATCTAAAAAATCCTACTACTATATGTGCGTTTGTGTAGGGACGAATTTCAATAGAAAAATAAGGTGGCGCCGATTTGGACAACATCGATAAAAAAATTCAACTTAACCTCTTTGTTGAAATTGTATGTCATAAGAAAAGCGCTCTGCTCGAAGGATCGACTTGTCCTTCGGTCAAAACTTTTTCTCTAATTTGTCAAAGTGATATTGTCGACAACAACAATTGGAAAACGAGGTACGATAAACACTACGAAAAAGAAACAGTAATTTGCTACTAAGCAAAAAGTTGAAAGCAAAAGAAAATCAGAAATCATTTCATTGAATCTATTGAAAACATAGTATACAATAATCAAGGTACACTCAAATCTCTTCTCTTAACAAAACTAGTCTGACAGAAACGATCTGACAGTTTGTTCTATCCATTGTCTACACAATTGACACAAGTTCCTTTTTCGTTGACATGCCATAACGCAATTGCCACAAATGTCTTCCAGATCTTGAAGCTGTTCAGAGTTAAGAATCGAAATCATTCTTGTCCTCGTCGCTGTCTTCAGTGTACATAAAGAGGTTTGCTAAGGCTGGATACAACAACTGGCTCAGGCATATCACTTGCTCTCGAGCTTCTGGTCTCAGTTCTCACCATCACCATGACCTGATGTTTGATATCATTCATCAGAGTGGTCATGTCCTTTTGCTCTCGATCTGGTTTTGCCACATTCTTTTCCATGGCATCAACAAAAGCTCTAACCAGTAATGACTCTTTGTCGGTAATTTTCTGAGGAATCGTCGACCGTATTAGGAGAAATTCCTGGTTGGAAGGTTCGGTTTCCAAGATTCTATCCTTATTTCCTGTATATACTGTCGCCTTTTTATATACTTTTTCTCCCAGCAAGGTCAAGTCGTCCGCTTGAATAAGAAATATCACCGGCTTACCATCAATCTCTTTTTGCAAATCCATCACCAGATTGACGAACACATCAACATACTGCAAACCTTGTTCAAAATTCGGTTCGTAAAACTGAAGTCTTCCTTTGTCGTCCACGAAGGTGAGGAAGATAATAAAATAGTTATCATACTTTTTGCCGGACTGAATTCGTTTCCTGATGTCTTCGCAAGTTTCATCAAAACTAAGATCCATTTTGACCGCGATATCAGAACGCCCTTGGTATAATTTGTGAAAAAAAGCTTTCAAATAGACGGCATCGACATCGCATCTCCGACCTATGTATGGATTTTCAATAATTGTTGTCTTTGCTTTACTGGGATCTCTGGCACTGCCGTATGGATAGATGGGACAAGTTTGTGAGTAAATCATCACCAACGCATTGTTTCCAGTCAGTACCGACATATTTGGAGCTTGTTTGGCAATCGTGTACTGAAGATGAAAAATCGGTGTTTACAAGACGTTCTCGAAAATGATTATGTGTCTCTTAGTGATTCCCAGTGATATTACAGTCAAAGAACAAGCTCAAATGCAAGAACGCCTATATCTGCCGTACTCTGTCTTAAATAGTTTTTTTTCAAAAATTGTCTATTTTTGTTAAGAAAGAAATTCAAACAAGCTTGGACTACAAAGTTGCAAAATGGAGTAAGGTACTTGGCTAGTAATTAAACCATATTGAAAAAAACAAACTAACAAACAAACAAACAAACTCCAGACTGTCATTTCATTGCATATAATTAACATAGTAGTATACAAATAAACAACTAACAAGATACAATTTCTCAAATCTCTTGTCTCTTCCTAACACAAGTCTAGTCTGACAGATATGATCTCACAGTAATTTCTATACCCTTTCTGCATAACGGGCAACAGTTTCTTTGTCGTTGACTTTCCGTCACACATCCAGCGCAAAACGTGTGTCCACAAGGCACTAGCGTAGTAGTCTTCTCGTTGAGAGTGCAAATCAAACATGTCATTAGATCTTGCCTTGCCCTGATCGTAGCATCTCTGACAGCTTCTTCTAGCTCAATCTCAAACTCCGCTCGTTGCTTCTGCTCTTGGAGTTTCAAATCAAGTTCGTGTTCTTCTATCAACAGTTTGTTGATCGACTCGAAACACTGTTTTTCGAAACGTCGACTTTGCTCAATGGTCTGAACAATTTCTGCATGCATATCATAATCTATCCTTCTCGGCTTACTCTCTCTGCGCAGCTCTGGCCTTCGAACTATGTAAGTTTTGGGCATATCTGGCCTACGAATAACGTAAGTTTTTCTCCTTTGTCTCCTACGATTGACCACATCGCTCATGTAACCGCTCATTCTGATTGTGTGTTTGTTTCAAGTAAAAAATGTGCGACTGCTCTCTTCGAGTGCTAGAATCAGAATGACTCCAAAGATCTTCTAATCTACGAAACTGGATAAACCAACCAATCGGATGACATGGTGGCGCTGCAGACAGGAGTATAAAATCTCGAATGTAGCTTCTTAGCGAACATAAAGATATTCAAACCATCATGGCTGAACATCAACACGTTTTTGATCACATGAAATACGGGACCTGCGAAGTTTGTCGAACTCCTGCTTATCTAGAGTGCCGGGAATGCGCTTGTATTCTCAGGGAGATGAACGAAGATCACAACTGTCCCGAGGAATGCACACTAGCCATAACGCCTGTGTTGTGTGACGAGTGCGAACACTTGTAAGTTTCGACGAACGATCGTTCATTTTTCATCTTGAGAGTCAGATTCAGAGCGATTCGTTTGACGGTCGATGATCATTGCTGGGACATATCTCGTAACTAGCATGAACTTATTTGGATCAATATGTTTTTTTCTGTTGCAGGAGAATACAGATTATTCGCCTGAGACGAAGAGCGGCTGGAGCGTAAGAAGAAAAGAAGAACAAGCAAAGAAGTCATTTGATTCTTTGTATTTATTGTATCTGAATAAACAAAACGTTGAAACACACAATTGTTTATCGTTTCATTTCTCAGTTCAACCAAACTGATTTATTCCTCCACAATTTGCCGACTTGCCCCAGAAGTTATGTCTATAATTTCTAGGAAGACCAAATGCGCCATGCGTGAAGTTGCTTCTTCTCACGATATCCCTGTTAGTCCCAATGATTTTTAGATAAGGACAATCCGTTGAAAACTTATCATGTTCCACCAGTGGATCGTCGTTCGTCTCCCAACTGTACAACTTTAGCCCGCATGAAAAGCAATACACAATATCCGCAGTCCCAGAGTAATAAAGTCCTGCTTTCGCCAACGAGAATTTGTCTGGCCTTAACTGTTTATTCCAAGTATCGAACGTTTTCAATCGTCTGTTCGTAAAAAGATCATGTTCTTGTTCTGACATGGAATGCTGTCAACAAGATCAGAGGGTTGATTTGACGAGTAAGACATTTTAGAACAGTTGACAATTTATTCAAGACCATTCTTAAATAGTACAAAACAACAAAAACAGCGATAGTAAATTATAAACGTCTCTCTTTCTCAGAACAAATGTGACTGTCCACCTTTTCCGGCGAATGTTTTACCAACGAATGCACCAGCTGGTATGTTTGAATTTGGTGGAAGTGGCGTTGACGACATTGGTCCGAAGTGAAATATTGATTGAGCGGTTGTCGTCGCAGCTGTAGTCGTAGCAAAGTTTGACCCTCCTGTCAATGCAGCACATGTCGCTGTTGACGTTGGAGTAGGATGATTATTCTGTCCCACACTGGTTGTTCCGAAGCCTCCGAATCCGCCAAATCGAAATCCAGTTGGTATTGTCGAAGTAGATGTCGATGTTGACGTTAGAGTAGGAAGATTATTCTGTCCCACACTGGTTGTTCCGAAGCCTCCTAGTCCGCCAAAACGGAATCCACTTGATGTAGCTGATTTTGAATTTCTGCCATTGTCGATCTCATCAAAGTTTGGTCTGACAGCTCCGACAGAAGGCTCGGTGTAACCAACGATCTTCAAGTAAGAACAGTCCGGCGACCACTTTTCATGCTCGCTCCATGGCTCATTGCTAGCTTCCCAATCGTGTAGAACGATACGACAATTAAAACAGTAAACCCTGTCAGACTTGCCGGTGTATACAAATCCAGCTTTTGCAAGATCGTGTTTGTAAGGTGTAAGCTGTTTTGGCCAAGTATCAAACGATTTCAAGCGATCCTCAAATAGCATATGGCTGCTTTTCCTCAAGGGTAAAGCGTCAGTCGTGTCCATCGAAGCAGTTAAAAGAGCGTTTGACATGTTGCCTGATTTTTAGAAGTGATACTATACTTAAATTGTTTGACCTATAAATACTAAAAAAGTAACTATATTTTTTTATCTGTTGCATGTTTCGTTACAAAGTTTGGAAACAAACTTGTCCACTTGCTTTGCATAGGATGTATACTGCTCCGAGAATCGATCAACGTTATTGTCAATAACCAAAACATTTCCACGGTCTTCACTAAACATCCAGTCTTCATATTTTTCATTTAATGATCGCAGATAACATAAGTTTACAGAAGATTCCTCGCCTCGGCTTCTCGATTTCACTCTTTCAAAACACAATTCTGGATCAGTTCGCAGATACACGTATCCATCCACTCTGTCGTTCTCGTCGAACATACTCTCTGCAACGAAAGAAAGCGTATCAAATTCGACTGAATTCATCAATCCTCCTTCAACGAGAGAAGGGGCAAACACCTTCAGACCATCGAGATGACTTCGTTCCAGAAAGTTAATCCTAGACACCTCGTCCGAAGATGTTTTTGTGATCTTAGAAAATATATTTCTAAAACTTGCCAAAACCGTCATTTGAAACGGCAAAGAATACTTTCTAGGTTCCTCGTAAAACAACTTTAGCAGATTGTTAGACTTCATGTTTGTCCAAACGTCAACTGGCTCTTGGAAGAATTTGTAGCCGTTTTGATCAGTAAGCAAATTGTTTGCAAACGTTGTTTTCCCGCTTCCGATGTTTCCTACAATGGAAATTATTAATGTCTTCATTTTACAAGATCAAAATTGCAAGTGTTAAGGTTACAATTATGTCCAGAGATCTCTTTGTTCGTTTCAATATTTGAATAACTGTTTAAACTAATCCAACTAATCCAACTTTATATATTCTCGTTTTCAAGATATATCTTCATTCACGAAGTAGTTTTCCGACAAAATCACTCAGTGACATGTCTCTTAAACAAAAGCTGTCAAGCGCCGACCTAACTTCTTCTCCACCTGCAAAGAAGGCACGATACGACATGGAACAATATGCAAGAGAAGACAAAGAGTACTTGTTGTTGCAACGTTTCTTCTCGGAGGAAACTTCGCCATTCGATCTCGATGCTATCGCTATACACATCGGTTTTCCGCACATGCAGTTGACCAAGCTGAGATACGACTATCCTCGAAGCTGTCAAACAATTATGAAAAGAATGTTTGAAATGTGGTTTCCAGTTGCACAGCAGGTAGCGCATGTTGACGATATAACTCCAAGAGACATTTTAGCATATGCTTACCATTCACTTTACAACAACCTCAATTGCCATCGCCTTCTCGATTCTCAGTTAAGAAGAGATTTTGTAAAATCTAATGGCAAAAAGTTTGAGCTTTTGTCGATGGCTATAGAAAAGCGAATTCGCAACCTCTGCGAAAGTCATATGGATACCGATATTTCGTCAAGAGAGAGAGCAATATTAATGGACATTGACTAATCCTGTTAAAGGAGAGCTTGTTAACATTTCGTTCACTTCCCTCTGAGCTTTCAAAGATTTCCAAAGTAAAAGGATTTACAGATCAGATGGAATCTTATTCCCTACAACACGATTTTGAAAAAATGACCATAGAAGATGGTTCACAAAGTGCTTTATTTCCAGATCAACAACAAGCTAGTGTGGACGAAAAGTATCTGATGATATTGTTTGACAATATTACGCGGTTTGCGCCCTGGAAAACTCTGCCCGCAGTTGATAACATTATGGTAGAACTCAGCAAACACAATCACAGCTCTGCTTGCGACATCATAGAAATGCAATGTTTAACGAATCGCCGTTTGTTGTGCGAAAAGATGGAACAATTGTTGTCGGACTCCGATGCAAGTTTTGTCATTTGGCCACCTCTAAGTATGAGTCATGATGACAAGTGGAAGGAAAGATCTGTAAAATTGTAAATAACGTGAAATATTTGATGATCTGTTTAAAGATTTAATTTTCAATACCTTGCTGTTGTTTTAAGAAATAAATTTTGTTGAACCGTTCATCGAGCTGTTGTTTTTTTATTGCCAACGTACTTGTTTTGTTATATTAATTGTTCATTGATTTTCAAACAAAATGACTGAGAAAGTTGTTAACTCTAATAATACTGCTGAAAACCTGTGTATAAACGCAATTTCCACAGTGATCGCTCGCAGTTTTACAGAATCATTTGTTGAGAGTACGACATGGCACATTTTAAGAGAAAACCTTTTACGCTTTGGGACACAGCAAAAGTCGAGACACATAAGACATTCAGAAACTGGGCGGACGGCAACGATCGAAACGAAAGACATTCGATTGAACATCTTGAACTTCCTAAACCAAAACGCGACATAGCAAACGTCAAAGTTATGACTACGTTCATGGTTGGGCTGAAACCAAACAAGTATCAGAAACAAGTTTTGGACGAACTGATTAGACTCAATCTTAGAAATAGGAACACGAAGTCTAATGTTGAACCTCAAGAAAGGCAGACGCCTATTAGAGAAGGAAGCATCAAGGTCTCGAAGCAAGCTGTACGATTGTTGACTGAAAACGACACTGATGACTCTGAATTTCGACACAAACACATTGCCATCATGGTTGAACGTTTCCTGTTTCAAGATGGAGACACACCCAAAGAATCTAAATTCATAAAACTTTCAAAGAACGTTGACCGATTGCCACCCATCGAACACGATCTTAAAATCGAGAAGAGAATAAATGGAAAGTTTGTTCTTCACATTCCATGTGACTCAAAGTACACTCGACGTTCATATTCTCCGAAAAATGCAATGTGCGGTGTTGATCCTGGAAGTCGATCTTTCGCTACAGTTTACGACCCAACCGAGAAAACCGCCTATCATGTCGGAACAAAGAAGGACAAGCAACGTGCAATTCCAGAACTTCAGCGAAAAATCGACAGTGCAAAGGCAGCTTTGGAACGTGCTATTGAACATAATCATGAACAGGCTATTGACGAACGAACAGCTCAACTGAAAAAACTTCAGTTTAAATTAGACACGTACGTGTCGGACGTACACCTGAAGTTGTCGTCGCATTTGGTAAGAAACTACAATCACATTGCGATAGGAAAATTTGATCAATCATCACACGATCGGATGCCATGGAACCATCAACGGTTTCGAGAAAAGCTATCACATCGGGCGAAAGGAACAGGGTGCAATGTGGTCATTCAGGATGAAGCTTTCACCTCAAAGACATGCGGTGTATGTGGAAATATGAACAAGAACCTGGGGTCAAGCGAGACATTTAGATGTGACGCTTGTACATACGAGACTCATCGTGATGTCAACGGTGCTAGAAACATCCTTTTGAAGTCATGTAAAATGTTTCCATTTGAGCAATGTCAATAAAATGTTCTAAACTGTTTGTCAGATCTTGTTGTCATTTCTGTTTTACAAACTGTTTTAGTCATATACCAATTCAGAACCGATCTTCGAACCCAATCTCGAAGCAAAGTTCACGGTTGAAACTGCCCACAAAACAAGACGACCGCCAGCTCGGTGACTTAATTGACCCACAGCCGATTTCACTTTGCTGTTTATACATTTTACAAAGTATATTTTATTTCTATTATATATATTCACAACTTATCATGTCATCTCTGTATATGTCTATGATTCCAACCATACCTTTATCAGAGTTTTTGAACGTTACATTGATCTTGTGCTTTTGGGATATCGTATTTTGTACTTCGGAGCGTTTATTCATCACTTGTATCTGGGAATAATCATTATCGTGTTGTCTTGGTGTCTGGGTATCTAGACCGGTGTAAATTTGAACATCATTCTTTTTCATCTTCCTTTAAATGACACTCAACATAATAAGTATTTATACTATATATTTAATTGCAATAGTTTTTACGGCAAATAAAAAATATAATTTTCAAGTAAAATAAAATTTCTTTGAATACAAATTACTGCAAAGAATTAGTAACAATGGCTGAAACACAATCTTAACCTGACAAAACTAAACTGCACTGGAGTTTTTTAAACACTTATTGTTGCTATATTTCCCTGTTATATTTTTCTGCTAGATCGAATAGTTAAAATTTACCATAACATCTACTTCACAGATGACGATTTTCATAAACATCATAATTATTTTAAAATTATTATTAAAAATAAAAAATAATGTTAAATTACGTATCTTTTACGTCTGAGTAGTAAGACAAGAAATGTTACAGCAGCTGCAACAACTAGTGCCAAACCTCCAGTAATGCCTCCATAGACTCCCATTGGGGAAATCATGATGAATGATGTGTCGGAACGTATTTCTACAACAGTAGGAGTAAAGGATTAAAAAATTTTCATTGAACATAATATCTTCTTTATTTGAGAAGGTTTTTAAATTTCATATTTGTTTTATATAACTGACTTTTTAAAGCTGTTTATTCTTTAACTTATCCGAGTCCAATCAAGAAAGAGTGGCTATTTTATTGGTTGTATTGGATCTTTTTTTTATTCGTAAACAAGTTTTATTTTCGTCATCACAATTTTGTTAGCAATACTAATACAAAACTCGTACGGGTTAAACTTAACAATTTACAACTAACGCACTCTTGTAAATGTCTTGACTGAAAACCAATGAAGATGAACATTTTTATGATTGATATATTTTGTAGCATTATCTTGTTATATAATACGAATTTTCCTTAAGACTTGCCATAGCAGAGAGGTTTATAATTCCAAGTCTGATTTCCCAAGCACGTTAATTCTGAAATATTGCATTGACAGCCAAAATTGCATTTAAAGAGCAGACGTGTGCCTTCTGTAAACGCAGTTTCGTTCGAGTGGATTCTTCCCATTTCTTTAAATAGAGATCCATTCGTGACAAGTGGTACAGGGCAGGTCGGTACTGCAATTCGAAAGAGAAATATGCAACCATGTTTGGTACATGAAATTAATATCTTCCAAGATAAATTTATCTATAAAACTACATGTATACATTCAAATCTAAAAGTAAATGATGCTATTTTTATATACTTTTTTACTTTTGAATAAAGACTTTTTTGTGACACTTTTCCCATAACTTAATAAAAGAATAAAAAAAACAAGTATGCAACATAGGAACGAGAACACAGTTTTAGCCCTCTGGTTACCCACATTAAGAAATACTTAAACAGTAAAAGAATTCATTTTTGGGGAATAAATACTAATTGAAAATAGAATGAAGAATACTGATAAAATGTCATTTTTGTACAGAGTCTGTTATAAATCAGCCTTTGAACAGGGGTTAATTTGGCCAGTTTACTGCCGAAATTGTTTACCTGTCAAACTTGCCGAGACACTTTTGAAATTATTGCTCAAGGAAGCCTTTCAATGTACCATTTCTTAGAATATTCAGGTGAGATTTTTCAAATCGGGGCGTGAATAAAAATGTTCGGATCACAAATGCTTATATAAAACATATTGGAAAAACTGTGTTCTTAGGTCATCTAATCGATTAAATAGATAATGCTATTTTGACTCGTTTTACTTTTGAATAAAAGTTCTTTTGTTACATACTATTTGTTCTAAAAAATAATAAAACAATATTTTGCAAAATTGTCTCACTGCATACTGGAGGTAACCCATCCCATGTACGAGATTCCGTGCAACGGCGAGTTTCTGTTCCTTCCAGTAGAACCCCCTTATCACACCTTACATTTACAGTTGTATTGTAAGGGAACTCCGATTGTGCATTTTCATTAGAGTAATGATAATTCACTTCAAACATCATAGGAAGACGAGGACATGTGACTATTTTACATATCGCGGGAGTACCACTCAAAGTGCCATCTGTCTGACATGTGCGAGAAGGAGGTCCCGAATGATATTTGTAACCTAAATCACATTTCAGGTTGACTGTCTCATTAAAAGATAAAATTCCTGAGGTAAAAGCATCTCCGAATATACGAATATAAACACCATTCATAGCGGTTTCGTTGACAGTATAATTACAAACAATTTCTGTACAATTAGCAATATCCCCAAGCCAATCACCTGATCCACTCTGACATGTCATATTCGAATGTCTATTGGCATTTTAAAATAATGTCAGTACCGTTTTGAATGTATGTTGTGTTAGCAATAGTTTCGTTTCGATAATAGAAATCTCCATGGCTGTGTAATGGCACGCTACACATCTTCTGACAAACAGGCTCATATTTGATAAACGTCCACGTTTCTGAATCTTGACATTGTCGTGTCTGGTTATTAAATAGTTCATACCCCTCATCGCATTCTTGATAAATTTGGCATTGATATGGAATACCCAGAGTAGCATTTTGCTGACAGAGAGATGTTGAATCCTTTATAATGTTTTTACCATTGTGCAATATTAGTATTTAACAATTTATAAGTGTACATGTAGGTAGGGTTCCAATCCATGTCTGATAGTCAATGCATGTTAAAGTTGCCTGTCTATCAATTTTGTAACCTTTATCACATGTTATACTTGCGGTACTCCCTTTGTGCAATCCATCCGAATACAAAACTTCGCCATTATAGATAGTAAACTGCGGGCACTGTGGCACTGAAAGAGGTAATAAGAAAAATGTGCATAATTTTATTTTGCCGTTTTTATTGATTGGTCAAGAAAATAGAATAAAAATAGACAAATAATATGTTGGCTCAACTACTCTTAAATTTAACTCAAACTCCTAGTGGATATGCATTTAAAGTCATAACATAGAATATTCGAACAACAAAGGGGCGTCCCTGGCCGAGTGGTTAAGGTTTCCGATTGAGAATCACTTGCCCGTCACCGCTGTGAGTTCGAGACCTACCAGGGGCAAGATCTTTCATGTGAGGAGGCTAACCAGCTAGCTAGCGGAACGTCGGTGGTTCTAACCAGGTGCCCGCTCGAGCTTGAAAATTGCCCGTAGGGGCACATGGGGTCTTCTTCCACCATGAAAGCTGGTATGTCAACACCATAATGTCCTCGTAAAGAGGAGGGAGGGACATAAAACTTGGAAGTAACAACAACAACAACATTCAAACAGCAAATTGAATATTGTAAAACCTCTCATTAATACGAACCAGAAATTAAGACTAAAAAAGGGGCTTACTACACTCCTCCCAAGCACGTTCATCGATAAAAAGAAAATTATCAAAACTCAATAAAAAGTTTCAATGAAACTTTGCACAAATAAATGTTACTAATGTATCTTTATTTTGCATACAATAAGCCACGTTAGAAAAGTAAAGAAAAAAAGCTATACCTAAAAATTCCTTACAATTCTATATACATAAATTCACAAAAACTAAGCAATAAAAACATTATTTTAAATTCCCGCATGAGTGTAATGATACTTACAAGAAAATGTTGTGTACGTTGTAATGACTTTTTAACTACTAAAAGAGAAATTCGTGATTGTCATCCGTTTAAGGGACCAGGAAGCGACCAGGAAATTGAAGGTCAGACACTCTTTCACTAATATCTCGTTAAGTTCACGTATGTTAGTCACGAGGACACAAGAAATTATTGTCAGTATCATATTACGCAGGTGGGCATTTAAAATGATGTTTTGTGTTGTTTAGTTTTTGTGAATTTATGTAAATAGAAGTTTAGGGAATTTTTAGATCTCGCTATTTTTCTTTACTGTACTGACGTGGTAAGATCATTGAGTACCCGCCCTTTGGCTTTGCAATGCTATTAGCTTCATATGTTTTATATGTTTGTGTGCTTTTGCATGCAACATTGTTGAGCCGATTGGTGGGTTGGAGTTATTTCATTTAAGACAACTTGTATTTGTTTTGTGATACGAGAACCTGTTGGGGCAGGTGTGAGGTTGGTGCACCCAAGAACCTGGTTTAAACCCCCAGTGGCAAATTGTTTTGCCACTGACCGTTCCAAGGCGGTAACCCCTCGAGTTCTCACTTTCGTTAATTATTTGTGGCGTCCATTTTGAAACTGATTATTGTAATACCATGCTCTCTTTTCCTCTCCACTTTTTGGCTGTGTAGGGAGGCTGTGTCTGCTGGATGTGGCCATTCCTGATATGCATATTTCCCTTTTTTACCATATGCAAAATAAAGATACATTAGTAACATTCATTTATGCAAAGTTTCATTTGACGGCATTTTGCCGTTACTGAGATTTTGATATTTTTTTTTATTGATGAACGTGCTTGGGAGGTCTACCTCACATTTGAAGAGCAGTTAAGAGAATCCTAGACTGAAAAGTGGGGTCGTTTTCTCCTGTAAAGTGGTTACAATAGTTATTTCATAAAAAAGTATGGTTATCTTTAAGTATTTACTTTAGGGCAAGTTATCCAAAGTTTTTATCAAAACTTGCTTTAAACGAAGTAATATGTCTAACTACACATAAAAAACCTGAATAAACCATTCCAGTTATATAGAACATAATGTATAAATGAAGTATTTTACAAAAAAAAGTGACTGACGAAACCTATGTACAGGTCTACACCCTATATATTAGTATGCTAGCTACATCAAATTTGTAAAGAAACATGTGAATATTTTTAAACCTTCGCAAGTAATATAATTATGAAGGACATAACTTGTTTTTTGCCATTGAACATTTTTTACTGACGGGTAGCTGTTCATTTCCGACATGTAGAGTTATACATATCATGAACACAGAAAGGCGATAAAGTTATTACCCGTGTTCATGAAAATCGTGGAAAACTATTAAACTGTTTTAAACTCTTGTTTCTTCCATTTTTGTGTTTACAGGTTTATCATTGTTTCTTTGAAGGTAAGGTCTGTAATTTTAGACACATTTAAACTATTAATAAATATTTTTGGTAAACATTTCACGTTGCATGCGTAATGTAGTACATAATTTCTTTCTGTTCTATATAATATTTCGTTATTTTTTATGAAAGAAAAATACATTTGATTAACAAAATGCTATTTAATCATAGCTTACATTCCGAGCACATTGTTCTGAACGAACTATTATATGATCCAGTTTCTAAAAATTTGAATGACTTCAGGTCCTACAAGGCGAAAGCCGTGAATGCAGTAAAAAAATTGAAGGACTGTTCCAACAGAGTTCTGACCATCTGTACGATCGGGAATGCCCATGTTTGTTACAATTCCATTCTGTAAAGTACGAGTAAATGCTGGACACAATGCTAAACATGACACACTTTTTGTTTATTGTCCACGTATGTTACACTTCTACAGTTTTAAACGTGTTTGTTCGCCTGAAATGTTATCAGTTGCAATTATTTTTTAGCGTTAATCTTTCCGTCCTATAATTTACCAAGCTTTACTTGTTCAAGTGCTGTTGTTTCTTTGTTGTTTCTTTCTGTCGATAGTATACATTAAACATTTGTAATTTATTTTGTCATCACCACACACTTACAAGATAAAAATTTTATTACCAAATACCAAATGTGAATTGTCATGACTAATGAGTCTTGACTGACAAAAATATTTTACGGATGACGCCGAACAATATGATGGCGCCGAACAATATCATTGCCGAATGTTACAAATTCGATAGCACTAGTAGGATATATTTCTAGAATATAACCCACGACCGCTAAAATCACAGATGTATAGCGATAGCGTGGCGTTTGACTACTTCGATCACGCAACCAAATGATTACTAACAACCAACTTTGAATATTTAAACTCTTGCTCACATGTCTCATTTAGTGACAAATACTTTTCAACAGTCGTTTAAATGAATCCTTCATTGAGCAGTAATTTTCTTAATAAAACATTTTCTTTCACGTGTACCCAGTATTAATTGTAAAAATGTCTAAAACTTTAATGTGAGCTCAATTTTGTCTGTCATATTGATTTTAGTTCCATTTCGCCCGTTTATGCAATCACTTGCGGCATTGATCCGACTTCCGCATTTTATAATCCAACTTTCACAATACATGTACTTGATTAGATTGTTTATGGGTATAATATATTTAAGGGTGAATAATGTAGCGGAGTCAAGTCACCAAAGAAGACCGGAAGATATTAAATACCTTTAATATCACGCCACATTCGAATTAAATATAACGTTTGAAAATAAAACAGCATATCTTACTTTCCAGACATGATGTCGCATTTGTCGAATCGTTATAAGATCCAGAATCCAAACACCGTATGAACGATGGTCCTGACACGTGAAAACCCCTGTTACAGGAAAACTGAAGGACAATTCCGACTGTATTTTTCTGCCCATCAGTGCGGCCCGTGTTTCCTACAATCGATACTTGTCCGTTAGGTAGGGTAGTAACTACTGGACAGACATCTGAAAACAACAAAACTTCGAATGTTAAAGGATGATATACGTATTTCAATGCACCGGAAGATAGATAAGTAGAACGTAAAAACGTATACTTGTTTGTTCGTATGAGAACATGTAAGGGCAATTGCATTGCTGGTGCACCCTATGACCTGGTTGAAACCCCTGTTAAACATTGTGTGTGTGTGTGTGTGTGTGTGTGTGTGTGTGTGTGTGTGTGTGTGTGTGTGTGTGTGTGTGTGTGTGTGTGTTTGTAAATGCCCCCAACCGCGGAGTTCTGTGTGAATACACACCAACGAACTGGGGAAACACCGCGAATTGAGGAACTCCCCGGTTCAAGTTAAGAGTAAAATCTATCCAAACTCGGTCGCATTAGTCATATTTTGGTTTACCACTGTTATCTGACACTCTCCCCGATTAGCCGGTCTTGAACTTGCTGATAACAATACACAATCTCAGCATTTTTCTAATTGTGTGTATGATAGAGTTTATCTGCAGTTCCCCGGTTGTGCGGAAAAAAAATTATACACTTCCCGCGGTTTATAATTCATTGTTTACATCATGGATGCCAGACGTTCCTCACGGATTATGAAAAGGTAAACATTATTTTAATTACATGTATTATGACAAAGTTTGTAGTTAAATTGTTTTGAGTGAATTGAGAAAACAAGATGAGTGAATAAACGAAACATTTCTATATTTTATTTAAGGACCAATACGAAGCCTCTGGAATTTGCGATATCATCATGTAAATGTGAGATTGATCCAAATGGGTTTCATGTGCGATTTATTAATGAGGTGATAGGTAAGATAATTATGTTTTTATAATGCAAGTTTATACTCACTTCTTTATCTTTAATGACAAATTCATTCAATTATAATTATGTTGGCGCTATAATAGCAAGTAACAGGATGATTTGTAAACATAAATGTACGAGTTTTTTATCATAGAAGTTTTAAAGTTTATCTACTCGGTGGTCAATTTGTTACAAAATTAAACGTGAATAAAATACTAAATGTCTCTGCAGGAGAGTGTGTTTTCACCACGAGGCCATTTGAAAACGGAGATTTTTACTAGAATACCAGGGAGATTTGATTAAAAACTACAATTACGCAAGAAATATTTAAAAAGACTATGAGAAGACTAGTGTGGGGAGCTTTATGTACCTTTTTGAATATAAGGAACGGAAAATTTGGTATGTTTTCCTTTTTCGACATAAGTTTTGTTTTCATTTAATATATGTTTACAAACTGACATATTTTAGGCTAGCATTTAAGACAGCTTTAAATACTAAATACTTGATTTCAATGTTTTGAAATTATTGACTGCATCTTATCAACTCACAGTGTATTACGATTGATTTTATTTAAAATGTGATTTCTTTTTTATATGCAGTATAGACGCTACGAAGGACTTCTTCGTAAAATGAAGAATGGTAAACGACGCCGAAAAAGGAGATCCTTTACAAAGCTGTGCCATTAAAATCATTGAAATAGAAGGCGATCCCCACTTGTGGATATTCGCAGCCCGAGATATTAATGTTGGTGAAGAACTGAGTTATGATTATGGAGAAAAAGACTTGCCGTGGAAAATGGTAAAAATCCGTTTTGTTGTGTCCTTGTGTTAAATGATTTTTGTCGTAATATTTTGTTTTAGTTTTGTTAACATATCTCGATTCAATGTAATTTAACAATGATTTTTCTGAGCTATATTTGTGATAATTCTGGGTTTCGCTCGTGTATGCATACTCGTTACTGTCCTTTTACAATTGATTGAACTAAACATGTAATATTGTCATTTTTTAAAAGGTTGGTTCCAAGATTCTGATTTTAAATTTTATATATTTTCATGTACATTTTAGTCCTCTTCAGCAATTCGTTCAACTTGGCATGCTACTTTTTATCGCATGATGTATTTATGTTAACTTCAAATAGTATGAAATATTTATAATGTTTGAGATGGATAAGATTATGTAGACTATGACATGACCTCTAGCTCGCACATGCCTAAATCCCAGTTAGGCCACAGTTACACAGACGGTCGCTGCCCAATCGGTTATTTTATTTTAAGTTTTTCGCAGTTTTGATCGGTTG
This sequence comes from Corbicula japonica, assembly GCA_038501625.1. NCBI lineage: Eukaryota > Metazoa > Mollusca > Bivalvia > Venerida > Cyrenidae > Corbicula > Corbicula japonica. Next base: position 29,838 of record JAZAYU010000802.1, read on the forward strand.
CCATACGTTATTTTATTTCTGGTTTTCTGTGTAAACAGCCATCGGTGATTGACGAGTATTTAATGGGTTAAACGAATATTTCATGGTTTGCTGGTACACTTAAATTCTCATCTTTTTTCTATCGGTGGTAAGTATTAGTTGATCGGTTGCTTTTTGGTGGCCCATCGGAGATATCGGTTGTAGACAGGTTGTCGATCATCGGTGATATCGGTTTTAGACCGGAAATCATTTGGTGATCGATTGAAGACAAGTTCTCGGTCAGTTATTTGTAAAATATTTTCACAGATCGAGAATTTTAAACATGTTCAAAAATCCCAATCGGTAATTTTTTCACCGACAAAACTCATCTTTCCCCAATAGCAGTTAATAGGTGGAAAACAGGTGACCCATAGGTGATTTCGGTGTTAAATCTCTTGTCATGGGTTCACTCCACAATTTGGCCGAAAAACTCACCGATCACTCACCGAAGACTTTGTATAACTGGGGTGATACACAGACCCATCGGTGATCGATCGGTAGTTTTTTTAGCCAGATTAGGGAGTGAGACGACGTCAACTTTTGGTCACCTGTTTGTCACCTATCAATTGCTATTGGAGGAAGATGAGTTTCGTTTGTGAAATCCTACCAATCGAGATTTTTAGACATGATTAAAATTCTCGATCTGTGAAAATATTTTACAAATAACCTATCGACAACATGTCTACAATCGATCATCACCGATCGACATCTTGTCTAAAACCGCTATCACCGATCAACAACCTGTCTAAAACCGATATCTCCGATGGGCTACCTATAAGCAACCGATCAACTTATACTCACCACCAAATAAAAAATGAGAACTAAAGTGTACCAGTAGAAGTATTTGTTTAATCCATTGAATACTCGTTAATCACCGAAGGCTGTTTACATAGAAAAGCAGAAATAAAATAACGCATGGCAACCGATCAAAACAGCGAAAAACTTTAAATAAAATAACCGATCGGGCACCGACCGTCTGTGTAACTGGGGCCTAAGTAAAAAGCTTTTTTGAGCCACAATTATTCATTGAAAAGTTAATGCTAAAATTGAATTGCAACATAAACTTTTGAAATTGAAATCGTAACATTTTCCAAATGCATGTTTTCCATTCCATATGCATATTTTAACATATTTAACATGTGTAAATTTTAGGAATGAGATACGTGAATAAACTATGAATTAACAGTTAATGTCAGTGCTTTGTAGTTTCATGATATTGTGTATTGTGCATTTCATTTTGGATGATCATACACAAATAGAGAGTTGAAATTAATTATTTGAATGTATAAAAAGAATTTCTTAGTATATTTTTACAATACCATGTGACATTTGGATAAAGGAGAGAGAGAGAGAGAGAGAGAGAGAGAGAGAGAGAGAGAGAGAGAGAGAGAGAGAGAGAGAGAGAGAGCAATGTTGCAATTTATACATAATAAAATCTTTAACTTGCTTACAGGAGATAGAAACTCACAAGTGGGAAAAACTAATTCTCAAACTGTGGCAAGTGTTTGCTATCAAAACTCGAGAAAAAACAACACCAAAAACGGAACGTCGAATTGCGCAACAGAGTGCATGAATATCACGGACTCTGTGATAACTGAAAAGAGAGGCTTCCAGAAGCTACATTACAAGTTGCGAAGGTATCGAAATTACTGTTGATGTTGGAAGAAGGAGGACCAAAGCTAAAAACTGAACAAAGTATTGATGATGTCGTCACCAAAGAAAATGAATCATGTTCAGGTATAATTATTAATTAAATCATATGTTTTTAAAGATCAGTTGGGCTTTCATGTCATCAGTTCAACGGTAAGGCATCAAACATATTTAAGTCGACGTAACGTACTATTGATAAGAAGTTTTTGTTAAGACTTTCACAATGTTTAGAAATGTGTTTTCTGACTGAAATCCTGCTATATTCTCTTGAGATTTATTTTAAAATGTGAGCACCAACATATCACAATTATATTTTATCATCATAACATGTGAATTTTTTTTTTCACATAGATTCCAACAAAATGGAAGAAACATCTGATTGCCATAGTTACTCCGACGACAAAACATTACCACCAACAAACAAGACGGTGGTATTCAATGGCGGAACAAAGGATAGTTCGAAAGGTTAACATATCACTTCACATAATTCAGTTTAACTTATTGCAGCTCTGATATCTTATTCTATTTTGTTGCTTTTAAAGCGCCATTTGTATCAAAGGTCATTTTAATCTACGCATACGAACAACAATCTACATAAAATCGCATAAGAAGCAATTTTCATTTTGCATCGCTCTTCAAAACTATGTGATCTCCAGTATTCATAATGATCTATTTGATGTGAAATCCACTATTATATTTAATAAATAAGAATAACGGATTCTATGAAAACAAGTCTGATTTTATTAATAGGGTTGTCTTAGATTCACAAATTTTCTCATATCAGTCTTGCTAAAAGAATACAATTATAAATATTTAAATCCGTCTATGATATGCGTTGGTTTCAGAATCATGAAAGCAGCGGAGCATAAAAAAGCTTGGAAAAATGAAGATAAGTCTGCAGTAATGAAACACCTTAAACGTTACATACTAATGTCGAAGATTCCAAGAAAATCAACAATTGAAGAAAGCATCCAAAAAGAGACAGTCTTAAATGGAAGGACCTGGAGAAACGTTAACGACTTTTGCAGAAATACTATCACAACCTTAAAAAGAAAAAAAAATGAAGATGAAAACAATATTTTGAATGAAGTTCAATTTAAAGTGATTATGGATACACAAAAATAAACATTTATTTTTTTTAATTTCACAGTCTATACGTTATTTTCTGTCGTATAAAAAAAGCTATGCTAAATAAACTGTAAACTTGATCTATGATTTATCAACACAATATTTTGTTACGGTATAAGACTTGTATTTACATGATAGAAACACAGAGAACTTAATTATCAAAAAAATAAAAATAAAATATGCATACCAGGAAAAGCAACTCTCAGTTGACACATCTAGAAAAACTTGCGACAAAGGTAGATTTTTTTCCTTTAAGTTTATGTATCAAGGAAATCCATGGATATAAGTTTGCCGAAAACTCAAGTAAAAGCATAATAATTTAATCCATAGCTTTGCAAATTCTGTTCAGTCAAAAAGATATAACCTTTGCATCATAGTGATATATCTTTTACATGACAGATGTGAAAGATGCTTATTTTTTTTTTGGTTGTCGTGTGCAAAATTGTTAACTCGGCATTTGCACAAAGTTCTCCATTTGGCTATAATACCTAACTACCCAGTTGGCATTTACACAAACTCCCCACTTGGTATACATTCATGTATTCCCCAGTTGGTCGATACACCAGCTCCCCGATTAGTATACACAAGTTCCACAGTTTGTATACACAACTTCCCCATTTAGCATACACAGCAAGCTCCCCGTTTGGCTTTTAAAAAGTTGATATACGCTTAAGATATGAACACCCTAGATTTAACGACGAACTTATAAAAGATAATCGATTAATAACAGTATATAGCCCGATTCATCAAAATGCACATCTAAATAAAGAAGTTCCCACTTGGTAGGTTTCCAACCTACCTCCCCGATTGGGTGCTTTTACGCGTATGTGTGTGTGTGTGTGTGTGTGTGTGTGTGCGTTGGTATATCTTACTGGGCGAGGTTTATCATAGACGTACACACCAACGTACTGTGGTTCACACATAAACCGAGGTTATTTTCCCATAACCTCGGTTTGTCTACCTCACCTAACGCGTGGAAATGTCGTCCCAAGCACTCAGTCAAATTTATACGAAAACCTCGTTTTATTGCTGAAATACCGGTGTGAGTGTCCGTGTGTGTATGCACACTCTTGTTGGCGAAATTCGATAGGCCCTACAGATATTCGGAAAACCTCGAGGCTATTCGTACTACAACGCGCATGCGCATCAGTTCCGCATGCGCAGTGACGCAACCTCGGCCATCTTAGTAACAACATGGCTGACCATGGACGCACACTTCACCGACGAGGTACTGTTTTCAGATATTTGGAAATTTAAACGCGCAGATTTTATATTTCAAAAGAATATATTATTCGACTTTATTTTGACAATATAATTGCAACGTTTTTATGAGTTTGTAAAGGTTTTTAACATTTGAAATTTCAAAAATTCTCTGAATGACACTCTGCCGAACCAGAGAGGTCTTTGGCCGAACGCTACATTTCGACTAATTAAAAATTTTGGGACATGTCTGACAGATGCTGACGTATTTTGAAATGAATGAACAGTGGTGTGATCAACATGGAATCCGGGTTCGATACTCTAAGCTCTGCTAGACACCTTGGTTCTTCAACTGTTCAACATGGCAGAGGCAAATCGAAAGTAGGGGGTTTGGGTACCCATAGTCTCAATAATTCGATTCAAAGTACAGACCCATTTTACAAACTGACTTTTTATAGATGTCTGCCCTTAAAAATTACATCTCAAGCTGTTATCATTAAAACTGTGGTGGAAAACACACTTCTTTAAGGTGGTATCATTTGTCACAATATACTGCTAAAGTGGGGAGGAGTGTGGTGTCATATTTCATAAAATTTTGTGTTATTTAATAATTATAAATCTTCTTATTACTTCAGATATCAATTATAGGGCATATAAATGTTACAGGTCAATCAGGAATTATAAAAAATTAGAAATATGAAACAATTTCTCTCACTGACTGACTGAATTGCCGGGAGTCCAAACTTCCAAATTATCCACCATAGTATTAAGGGTGGTAACGGTTGGAGTACACATGAACCAATTAGTAAAAAAATCAGACGTCTTTTATATTAACGTCAATAGTGACATAATTGTTTGTCAAAATAGTTTTACAGCCGGAAAAAAACCCTAAGAATTTTGTTTTCTTTTGCTATAGATGGCAGCAAGAAAAATGATCAAACAAAGGAATTTATACAGAGACTGGATGACCCTACAGGATTTTGGGTTGAAAAGTTTGAAAACAAAGGTACTGAATCAAAACATTTGCATTTTTCAGATTATTCAGCAGGTTTTTTTCAGCACTGTCTGCGCCTCCAGAAAATGGAGGTGTTCCCTAAGCAAACAACCCTGTTCCCAATCATATCAAGTTGTCATTTTTCCCAATTGAAAACATATTTTATTTATGAAATTTCGGCAAAAATCTAATAAAATATATCAAAATACACAGGTAATAGAAGAGTGACTTCCCTTTAAAATGCAGGTTATATACCACTAATTCATTTTCCATAGACTTCCATTATAACCTTTCATCAATTTCTGAATTAACTATTGGGTCAAGCCCTTAAAATCATACAGTTCTCACGAGAACCTACCTAGAGACACCGTAAAATACCAATTCCACTCTAGCATGACCGATAAACTTTTTCGGCATTTTAGCCAGAAGTGTATGACCCAGGTCTCTGCGGAACTTTTGTTTACATTCTGTCAAAAATGACAGCTATTTTCAAGGTTGAATTTCACTTTTTTTTCATTATCAATTTCATATTATTTGTATTCAAATTACTACAAAATCATTATTTTTTCCCATTATAATTTTCTTTTTAAAATATTTATTTTCATTTTCTACCAATCAGGCTTGACCCCCTGCTACTGGTCCGCAAATTATTTAGAGGTTGTATTATGGTAAATAACTCAGTATTCCTCTGTGGTCCATTCGAATGAAGTCCGTTTCAATATATGCTATTTTTTTCTCTTCATCTGGGGGCCTCTTAACCGTTAGAAATCGACCTGTTTGTGACTTGTTTGTAGGAATAACATGTAAGGAAAATAAATGAAAGCAATTTCATGCCTATATCTCGTTTGGTAGAGGCGGACTAGTTCCGGAAGAGCGGATGTATATTTTTGGCACCGTATTTGCGATACCGCATTTAAAATAGGGTCTGTTCGGTTAGAGATCAGTAATTTTCTTACAAGTAAGTTAACCCCCCATTTGCTGTGTGTTTTTGAATAGATGAAATGTAGATCTTCACAGTCATATATGGTTGTCTAGAAATTAAGATGATAGAAATCGTGTTAAATGTGCATTGAATATTGGGAATATAACATTGAGGTCTATGGGAATTGGATTTACCTTGGTTCAACCTAGAGGCCTGATCACCAATTTTTAGTGGTCTATAACCTGAAAGTGTTCAGTGACCCTGATTTAACTGTAAGCATGAATGTTTTCTGGAACTTCTTTCAACATTATAGCTATTGAATAAATCAATAAATTTATAACTGTTTTGTAAAACTTTACAGAAGGTCCCCTTAACTGCAGAAGGTACATCATAATATGACTCTTTAGACACTTAATTCTTTTGTAATGTATTTTCGCGACTATGATGTCTTTGCACAATAGATCTAAGTTCTACAATAAAAACTTGCGTTAATCTGAATTATTTAGTTAATACTCTAAAATAACCATTAAATTTGCTACAGTTTCACTATTTTATAAAGATGTTCATTTCATATAATGAATAATTTAAATGAGAACATTATTTCTGATAAGTTGGCTAACAAGTTACAGTACCAGTTTTGCAATGTTTGTTTGAATAAAGACCAAAAAGCAGGTAAAAGTACATTGGTAATGTAAAAATTGACTGATTTTAGCTAAATAAATGCATATTGAAATTTCCCCAAATGGACTATTTTATCTAGAAGATCAGTGGTCTAGGGGTAGAGTGTCGGACTCCAGATCTGGAGAATGCAGGTTCGAGTCCCACCAGGGATGAGGTTCGTCTGCAGTTTCCTCAATCCACATCCGGCGCGAATACTGGTTGGAAACACAGGAAGCAGTCATCAAGCGTGATTAATATAAGTTGGAATAACTTGTTTCACAATCGATGTAAAATAAATAAGTTTAAACTAAACTAAATTCAATCTTTGTGAAAATTCCCAAAATGGGCATTTTTGTCGATAAAAAAATCCCAAAATGTCCAGACTCCTTTTCCCAAAATAGGCAGAAAAAACCCTGAATTCATACGGATAAGAGGGTTAGTTTAACAATTCTACGTTTGGCTTGACAACTTAAATTTATGGATGATGGTTATGAAATGATTTCTGCTGCCAGTCTCCTCTATTTAAACTGTCATTTATGTAGGGCAGTTGTCAGCTTCTGGCTTGAGTATGCGTGCATGGTACTGGTTAGTTCTCAGGACTCATGAGGGACAACATTAACTGACTGCCATGACGTGACTGATCTTTTGATAGAAATATCACAGTTGAGTTTGACCGTGTTTATTTGACTACAGACACATATTCATGTTAAACAATAAATTGTTATATTATTTCACGCACATGTCATATGCAATTTCCTCATCAATCAAAACACTACCAGTAGCTTAATGCACAGTTATTGGCATGTTTACTATCACTGCCAAATATGGTTCTGCTCTATGTCAGTATGACTAATGAAGTTATTTATGAACATGGATGACATCGAAGCGGTTATGGCATGCTGCTTAAGTTCTTTTGCTCTGGGGAGTGTTACAGGACATGTCCACTCAATATGATAAATTAGGATGGTTTATATTACAATTGTGTGTTGATTTCTGTCAAATTATTTTGGATTAGGTTTTTATTTGACACTTTTGCTGTTTTTGTGTCATTTTGTTTGTATAATTACCAATATACATTTTCTTCTGCTTGTATTATCAGTCGTCAGATAAACTATAATTTAATGATCACAGAACAAATGATATGAATTGACTCGGGCCAAACTAAAATTGACTGTTTAATGTTTCATTTTAACAAGACCTGCTATTAGCTTTAAAAATTAAGAAAAGCATGGGGTGTTAGTCAGTGTTAAATAGAGGATCTAGAGTTGTCAATTGATTTAAAGTTTTATTAAACGAGTCTTGAAAATTTTCATTCAGCGCCTCAGCTTAATAACAGTTTCCGGAACAAGATAAAGATAATAGTTTAAATTTATTGACAACAAGACTTAGTTTTAGATTCATTTTAAAATTTTTCACACAAAACAAATAGACACGAATAACGCATTTACATGTATCTTCTGAAAAATTCTTGTAATATAAACGTTGCCTTAAAATTGGTATTATCTATGAGATAAATTGACATCATTTATGAGGTTAAGTGACATCATTTGACATTATACTAGTATAGAAAAAAATGCATACTGCTTATACTAACCTGGATAGAAGCAAAGTCTTGTGATAAGAGTACATTTGTCTTGTTAGTTCCTAAACACTTTGATCTGTTGGAATATTTTGTTTTGCTTAAATTTCAGGAAGGGGTGTTGTCACAGAAATCAGAAGAAAAAAGGGGATTTCCTCCTAGTAAATAGAGGGGAAAATATTTCTGCTAAGGAGGGGGACAGAAGAGGAGAAGAAAAATCAAGCGGTTGTCGCTTCTTTTTCCATTCTGGAGGGAAACGCTTGTGGTAAGCCTTTAACTTTAACTACACAAAGACATGTAGTGTACACAAACTTGTATTGTTCAGAAGATAGCTTCTCTAGCTGGGAGCGAACCTGCATCGTCACGGCGACAGCGCCTAGCCATGCAATTCCTGCGACGCAACCAACTGAGCTAACCGGGACAACGCCAAAAAATGTTGATCGGATAGCCCTGATATACGTAACAATCACTGCATGACATCGGTAACGGGTTAATTTACTGATAACAGTATTGACTAAATGTACGGGGAGACTTTTTACGGCCGCCACACTGCACAAATAGCGCTACTGTGAATTTCAAATGATAGCTTCTCTAGCTGGGAGCAAACCCGCACCGTCACGGCGACAGCGCCTAGCCATGCAATTCCTGCGACGCAACCAACTGAGCTAACCGGGACAACGCCAAAAAAACGAGCTACAGAAACTTTGTTGTTATAAATAACTTGATCACTGATTTTTCTTTTAAGTATTGATGCAACAGAAGAAAATAAGACTCTGGGCCGGTTAGTGAACCATGGTGAAAAGTGGGAAAGGAATTGTGTGATGAAGGAATGCTTTGGCAACTTATGCCTCTTTGCCATGAGGTAATTCTTAAAATATTCTTAGTTTCATTTACTACCATGAAACATTTTGATTAATTTTATGTCACCTACATGTTTAATAGTTTATTGTTAAACAGTTGCTTGTTAAGAAATATTTAAATTTTGCGTGTTAAGTCTTGCTTTCTGCTGAAACTATTAGATGAATAGCCTTAACAAAAGCAAATATATATTTCTGATAAAGATGATTTAATTCTAGCAATGTAAAGAAGCAAATCAAGTTTAATACTCAAGTTGAGCTTGAAAAAGGATTTATAATCACGGGGCTGTGTTGTAACATTTTAGATTTAATTGAACTGTCGGTAACATAAACATGTTTCAGTATAAATACAAGTTCATTGTATAAATCTGTGAATCCTCTAATTCATGCGACCTCATTTCCCTCTTTCTATCAAGATGTGAATCTACCAATCTTCCCTATCTACCAATAATCACACACGTATAGTTAACCGCAAAGATTGCATCAGAAATGTCCAAGGTGTGCCGCTTCTTGAGACCACTTGTTACTTTTTTTTTAAAAGGTCCTGTGTGCTTTAAAAACTGGTAGCTAAAACATTGGTTGCCTCGCAACTGCTGTTAAAAACTTAGTCAAGATAGAATTCATTGCTTCATTAATTTTCATATCCACCCTTACCTTTTGTCTTGATTACAGATACCGAGTTGAGCAGTGATGACAGTGGTGATGAAGGTGACAGTGATGATGAAACAGAGCAGAATCATGATAATTACACTAACTGTAAGATTATATGTTGCTTCATCATTGCTACATCATTTTTGCATTTTGAAAAAAAAAATATCCCCTGTAATTAATGTTTTCAAATTGGTATCTTTAAGACATTTTGCTATTCTTTGGAACTTTATTAATGTATCTAGCATAATTTTTAAGGCTTGGAGTCTAGCTTAAAAGTGATGAATGCTGTCAATAAGTTATTATACCCCCACAAACCAGAGTAAGGGGTGTACTTGAGTCAGTCTGTTGGTCCGTCTGTCTGTTAACATTTTGTGAAGAATTACTTCTACAGTTTTTGTCAGAATTTCATGAAACTTACTTAAGTTACTATGTACAGTTGTCTTACATCAGTGTTACAGATAACAATTTTAGCCAATTGGGTATTTACTTATTACTTTGAGTTTTAATGTATTTTAATTGGGTTTTGAAAAAAAAACCTATTGGGTAAAATATCATTCCAGCTGTTTTTTCATTAAATTACAAATTTTCAATTGGTTTTTCAAGATTTTTGTTACTCCTTCATATCAATATCAATTCTCTTTTCCTTTTTTTGTTTCATCAAGATGCATAAAATAAAGAGATGCAAAAAAAGATGCAGGATGTACTTTCCAATAAAAAGTAAGGGAAAAGCATAATACACAATGTTTTATATATCGTCACCTTAGTGCAATAACAGTATAAGTGCCATTGAAATATGAAGGAGATATACCGTTATTGCACTAAGGTGACGATATGTAATATTAAGAGGTTAATACATGAAACAGCCCAGCTCTGAAGTGTATTAAAATCTGTAATACAATTGTTCGATTTTTCATCTCAATGAGAGTAACATATAACATGTCTTTTAATCAACAACAAGTCTTAATTGCAAGCAGTGTACGTCATTATGGCTCCAAGGTGACGTCATGGATAATACATGGATAATGTCACAGTCTCTGGTTAAAGCGGGCCAGTAATGATTATCAGTGAGCGAACTGGACAGAAAGATGATAATCTAGTACATGATGGCAATAGTCACCTGCAAATAGGCTTACTTTTTGTTAGCTCACCTGTTTATAGTGACAGGGTGAGTTTTTGTGATCGCCTTTCATCTGGCGTCCGTTCACAATTGTTGTCCGCACTCTAGCGGTCTTAATTTTTATCCGATCTTCTTCAAACTTGGTCAGAATGTTTATCTCAATGACATCTCGGTCAAGTTCATAACTGGGTCAGGTGACCTTCAAAACTAGGTCACATGTTCAAATGATAGAAAAAGCTTATCTGCACTCGAGCAGTCTTAATTTTTATCCGATCTTTTCAAACTAGGTCAGAATGTTATCTCAATGATATCTAATTCAGGTTTGTAACTGGGTCATGTGACCCTTAAAACTAGGTCACTAGGTCAAATTATAGAAAAAGCTTGTCCGCACTCTAGCGGTCTCAATTTTGGTCCCATCTTTTTCACGCATGGTGAAAATGTTGATCTCAATGATATCTAGGTCAGGTTTGAAACTTGGTTATGTAAAAAAAATGTAAGATGCAGCATTCCATGCAAAAATAACAAAAACCTTCAGTCCACTTTGTGCTTTAACAATCCTGATGAGGAATGTCATCCAGTGAAGTTCTACCAGAGATGACCCCAGAGTCAAAATTTGATAACTCATTGAGTCAATTGGCAATTGCATTTGCATCCACTGACTCTTGCAACCATTGAGCAGTTGTTGGCAGGTTAGCGACCCATGGTCCCATAGGCCCTCTTGTTTACTATAAAGTAACAAGTGTATTCATGATGTTTAAAGCATTTCTTCCAATTTCAGATACGTTTCTGGGACCAAGTTCTGAAGTAAAGGAAGCTTCTTCCTCAAGGATAAAGACAGGTCTGTCTTTTTTTGTCTTTTTGATATTTTAGTCCCTTACCGGTGGGGGGGGATCGCGTCTATGAACCATGACCACTCAAAGGTCAAGGTCACACTTAGACTTTAAAGGTCAAAATTCTGTCTACTTTACTTGTCTGGACCGTTTTTCAATCATATATTGGGGGAGTTTAGAATAACTTTCCTCAAATGTTCCCCTCGGTAAGACGGAGTGTTGCGCATATGAACCATGACCATAGCTAAAAGGTCACGGTCACGCATAGACTTTCAAGGTGAAAATTCTGAAAAATTTCTTTGTCCCCACCATTTTTCCGTCATTTATTGGGGGATTTTAAAATGACTTACCACAAATGTTGCCCATGGTGAGATGGAAT
>JAZAYU010000802.1:42322-149657 GCA_038501625.1 Corbicula japonica
TCGGCTTAATATCAAACCGTCGTATACGAGAGATAGTCGGCTTAATATCAAAACCTCGTACCGGCACTTTTTCAAATTTTACAGGAGAGGCATTTTTTTGTCTCAAAAAATAATGTTGGTGTAAAATCCCACCAAACCTTATCCCAAAGCATAAAATGACTTTCTAAAATGTTTAAAATAATGTTTTCTATGTTTAAACATGTAACATTGACATATTAATGACATTGTGCAATATAGGAGGTTTTAATACCATTTCTCGTGTTATATAATCATATACGTCATTTTGCATTATAATTATTGCTTTATACATGAGTGATGCATTAATATGTAGACACGAGATATCGGTTTTATATTCACCTTTTAAGTACTAACTGGTTTAATATGTGGCACTGCTCAATTGTACAACCATTTAAACTCACAACTAAAGACTTAAGTTCATTTCAATTTAAATTTTAAACAACAAACTAATCATTTAACTTCACTATTCTTTAATTTTTTCTTACAGTACTTGAACTTGTAATCAATAATCAGTCACAATTTTGTGACAATCGACTGACAAATAAACTGCTATAAAGGTTAATCTGACCATTTACTAAACCTTACAGAAACACCCTAACAAGTAACTTGATTAACAAGAAACTAACAACTAATAACGTTTCAACTAATGCAACACAAGTCGTGAACCATTTAACTTCGCTTAAATATGTTCAATTCTCATTTACATTATATTAACTTGTGATCAAAAATCAGTTACAATTCTTATCAGAATAACTGCTATAGATGTAAGTCTGAACCTGACAGAATTATCCTTACAAGTTATTTGAACAACAAGAAACTAACAACTCATAATGTTTCATTTAAACAGAAATCTAATGCAATGTAAGTTGTGAATCATATAACTGCACTTGTCTTTAATTCTTTAATTTGTAAACAATAACCAGTAACGATTCTTATGACCATCGCCTGACAAATTAATGTTAGTCCTCCTTGTGTGGTAAACTGTCAAAGAAGTAATGGTAATCTGGAGGTATAACGCTCTTCAGTTCCTGCAGATGTTTGAACTTTGATGCCTTGATTGGAATTCTGTTCTGATGAAGCTGAGTGACAGTTCCGACGCTTGGATTCTGTACCTTGGCTCTACGTGGGAAATCCTTGTACTCTTCACTGAACCCTAACTTGTACTGAATTGTCCCATCTGGCCCGTACCGCAATACGCGGAGATTTGTCACGGTAGGCTCACCAGCCTTACTGCCAGGTCTAATTGAACTGTATGTGTTCAACTGTTTGAAATCCTTGAAGAAGGAATAACGCACATATTTCACATTCACGGGCCGACTCGGTCTACAGGAAGCGATTACATCCACATAATTTTGAGGCACATATATGGGTTGGCGCTTCAATTTCCGCTCTACAAGGCTGTGTATGGAGTCTACCTCCATTTGCGTATGTCCGCGTTCAAGATACTTTTGAAGAATAGTTACCCCATTGTCAACAGCCGTTTTCAACAATGCGTTGGACAAAACAATGTTTCTGTTTTGGTAATTGCATCCATCACTATAGATAACAATTTCTTGTACATTGTCATCTTGTCTAATGAGATTGCCTAGGTAATCAGTAGTACAACTAGCGAACGAACTTGCAGACAGGTCCCCTTCAGTCTCGTTCCATACGTAACAGGTAGTGTCTTTTGTGGCAAGATTCATGAGAGTAAAGTTGTGACATGAAAGCTTGGTCTTGTAGTACAACGCGCTTGCTTGCAGCCGAGGACATAATAAAACTGCCTGTAGGTCCATTGTCAGGACCTTGACTTTGGAATCGTTGATTGCTCGCTCTTTGTCGTCTACCTTTGCTTTTCTTGCTTCATCCTTTAACATAATATGTTCATTGTACTCATCTACAGAAATGTTACCAACTTGAAACTCACAGCATTTATCACATTGATCTTTTTTTGGTTTATATAGAGACAGGTTCATTTCTTCAAATACGTTGAAAAACAGGCAGTTCGAAGCTATGTTTGGTATGTTATGCTCCCTGCAATAAGTTTTATATACCTTGTAAAGATCAGCCTTACTCGCAAATACTGGTTCAAGATATTGTTTTGAACTTGTTGACCTACAGTAATGGGACTCCATCTTGGGTAGATTTTCAAGGTAGGTATGTGCGCCAGCACGAACATCAGACGGTGCCTTTTTTGCGTTTGCTGTAGAAGGTTCATTTCTGTCCACTACATTTATGTCTGCAGTCACCTTCTTCTCCGCTTGTTTCCACCCATATGCTGTTTTCTCCCCTATTCCTAGGGTGTTTAGGAACATTGCCTTACACACACAATAACGTTCTTCTCCGACTCTCAGAAAGTATTTATAGCTTTTCCCCTTTCGGCCTGTATGCACCTCTACACCCTGTTTGGCGAGTTTCGTAACATCCGTTTCTACAATCAGGTTTGTCACGTACACCTTCTTTTCCTCCCAGGTAAATTCCTTCCAAAACTGTTGAAATATTGCCTGTCTGTCAGCTTCTGAAATATTCTTACAATATTTGACTTTTGATATATTACATTGCTTGGAGCAGCCTCGATCTTTCAACTCCCTCTTTCCCCTATCTTCTGTCATTCGCCATTTTCCTTCTGCATTCCTTTTCATTCCCTTATACTTCTTCCCTTCCATTCTGGCAACCTTTTGCTTATTTCTGTCCCATTCATGCAATGACTTCCGCTTTCTTCTTTTCACGTGTTGTTCAGTGTTCACAATTTCTTCATGATCAATGGGAATGTCTTGCATTTTGTCTCGAATAGGTTCTTCAGTATCCGTTGACTCAGTGTCTTTATCTTTATCTTTTATTGGGTCGTAATCTGGGTCTGCTACAGAATCATCTAGATCTAGGTCTTCTTCATAGAACATATCGTCTGCAGCATCATCGCTTTCATGTTCACTGTTCTCAATTTTGTCCATTGCTGTTTCATTAATAGGTTCTTTGTGCTCTCCACTACCAACAACATTGCTTGCCTTAGCACATGTTTTACCATCGCGGTATTTATAAGAACAAGGGTCAGAATTATAGACAGTGTTTATCTCGGTGGGATATGTTTCAAATTCATCTGATATCTCGTCCTCATCGTTTTGTAGACTAGAGCAAGGCTCATCTGTATCATGACCATCATCCTTTTCACTTAACGTTCCACTGAGGGCAGTGGCAAAAAAATAAGTACCATCTAAATTCTCATTTCTGATTGCCTGCACTAGAACTTTTTCATTATCAGTAGACTGAATATTGGACTTGCTGTTAATATTTTTACAGTCTTGTTCATTGTTGTTTTCGTCACTTAAATCTGTATCTTCCTTTCCAGATTTACTATCTGTTGACAATGATTCGTCACACGTTAACGATGTTTTTGGGTCAATAAAACTTTCTGCATAACAATCAGTGTCCTTAGCACTGCTACTACTTTGCTGGTGTTTTAATTTATCAAGTGCTAATTGTACTAGTTGTCTTCCTCTGCTGCTCATATTTGTACTCTTAAGCTAATCCTAACAACCGTTCTTGCAGTTGGGGTGGAATTTCATTTCTACAACGTTATATTTACCATTGATATTCTCAATTACAACATATCTTGGAGTTGTCTCTTTATAGATAGTATGATAACAGTCGTTAAGAAAGTTATATTGTTTGCCTTTCACTGAATATTTGCCTATTTCTCTCATTCTAATGCTTGGCAAAATCTGTGCAGTTTCAGATATGTCTTCTTTTGATCGCAACCATTTACTACACATTTTCGCAATAAACACAGTAATATCTAGGACCAATATCTTCCTCTGTTACGTCTGCAGGAAGCTCAAAAGCACATTTGAAATGAAAACACAGTCTACAACCCCAGCAATACAACCATATGTCACCATTTGAGTCAATAAGGAAAACTTTATCACCGGGCAGCAATTGAAATTCTAGGGTTAATGGGTTTTTCGCCTGAACTTTGCAGCTTTCACATGTCCATTCTGCACGAAATTCTGATAAACTGAACGATGAATCAGAATCGGACATTTTCCATTCCTGAAATACACAAAACTTTGTTTCAGTATTAATTTCACAATAGATATATTAAACAAAACTTCAATTTCAGTTACAATCAAAATATCGTATAGATTCCCTGTAATGTATTATTCACTCACAATCACTAATGTCAAAACATCGTATTTCATAATCAATGTTTAAAAATATTATTTACAGTACTGAATTTATTTAATTTTTCGTCATAAAATATTTCTTGTAACGCAAATCATCTTTACAATCATGAATACAACAATGATATCAAATATCCGTGCTATATTTTGGTTTGAACTTCCAACTTTCACAACTGTCCCAAACTGTTTCCTAATTTTTTTTTTGTTTTCCGTTTTTTATTTAAAACATGTAATATATTAGACCTTTGCAAAAGCAGTATAGAGCAGATGGTTACTATGTATGAAGATAATAAAACACTCTTACCTATTATTTTTCTTAAAAACCACAAAATATTTAATAAATTTACACAGTGGTCGAACGCCTGGAACTAATACGTGATATTCGATGTTTTGATCTTAAGAAAATTGTTCCAATCAAGATACGATGTTTCAACACGTGACAGTTTTTGTCATTTCTTATTGGCGTAGATGTACGAGATTTTGAAAGAATGTGCGCTAGTGCGAATAGATTCCCGCGGTGTCAAAAAGTCATTTTTAGAAAAAAAGCTCTATACGAGGTTTTGATATTAAGCCGACTATCTCTTATATACGACGTTTTGATATTAAGCCGACGATATATCAGGAATGGTCACATCCAGACTCCCAACACCGTAAACAAGTAGAGAGGAAAGGAATTTGTCTTTTTCATCATTTCGTTCTTATAAAAATTCAATTAGTTCAAGAAAAAAAGTGAAATATGCATATCAGGAATGGCCACATACAGCAGACACAACCTCCCCACACAGCCAAAAGGTAGAGAGGAAAATAGAGCATGGTATTACAATAATCAGTTTCAAAATGGAGGAAATGATACCCAAAAGACAAAGAAGATATTATACAGCACGCAGCATGTTTTAGGTACATTGTTGTTTAACATCATCATCATCATCATCATCATCATCATCATCATCAAGGCTAATCAGACTAGATAATTAGCTGTCAACATACAATGGCAAACGGTACATATATTAAAGTTAACATATTATCATACACGACCTTTACATCAGAAGATGAAACACCGGTACAAATCGGTAAAATGTTTATAAAACCACATTTAACATTGCCCACATAATAAAACCAAGCTGTAATAGGTTATGCCAGACGAATTAAGTTGATAAAGTAGAATGCACATGCGAACTAGGGAGGTTTACCATCAATTTGCTCACAGACAACGGATGTATGACCCTGTCAGAACGTTCAATATATTTGGTGCAAAATGCTATATTCTATCTAACACCTGTACACCAATCACAGCAATTCTAAAACTCACGATTTATATTTTGTAGTTTAAGCTTAACAGTTTTTCTAAATTAAAGAGAAATTTACAATGAAAGAAAAGAAATGGCTAAAATACCAAACGGATGTTATTGTGTCTTACATTTTAAAGCCCCAGCCCTTAACTTCAGTAAGAATTTATTATTGAAAAATCATATTTGTCCATATAGACTCCAATATATAAAATATCTACAGAACACAAAAGGTCTGATCGAATTCTTTCTTATAGACGGGATTTTCAGTGATATTGTTAAAATATCGTTAACTAACTTTTAAGAAGCTTAATATAATGGAGCTATATTTAGCACCGACGAAGAGACCACTTCATGCGCGATCTCGATTTCTTTATGTTCCTGAAGTTGGCCGCCTAGCAGCCTAGCAGCGTGAAGTTGGCCGCCAAGCAGCATACCAGCCTGGCAGCGTGAAGTTGGCCGCCCAGCAGCCTAGCAGCCATGCAGCTTGAAGTTGTCCGCCCGGCAGCCTAGCAGCCTGGCAGCGTGAAGTTGGCCGCCCAGTAGCCTAGCAGCCAGGCAGCTTGAAGTTGTCCGCCCGGCAGCCTAGCAGCCTGGCAGCGTGAAGTTGGCCGCCCAATAACCTAGCAGATAATTTGGCTGCTGTGATACTTTGACTGCTGGGCTGCTGTGGCGGCTGGGATACTTAAGCTGCTGGGAAACTTTGGCTGCTGGAATACTTTGGATGCTGAGCTGCTGTGGCGGCTGGGATACTTTGGCTGCTGGGAAATGTTGGCTGCTGGAATACTTTGGCTGCTGAGCTGCTGTGGCGGCTGGGAAAAGTTGGCTGCTGGGCTGCTGTGGCGGCTGGGATACTTTGGCTGCTGGGAAAAGTTGGCTGCTGGAATACTTTGGCTGCTGAGCTGCTGTTGCGGCTGGGATAATTTGGCTGCTGGGCTGCTGTGGTGGCTGGGATACTTTGGCTGCTGGGAAACTTTGGCTGCTAGAATGCTTTGGCTGCTGAGCTGCTGTGGCAGCTGGGATACTTTGGCTGCTGGGAAAAGTTGGCTGCTGGAATACTTTGGCTGCTGAGCTGCTGTGGCGGCTGGGAAATATGGCTGCTGGGCTGCTGTGGCGGCTGGGATACTTTGGCTGCTGGGAAAAGTTGGCTGCTGGAATACTTTGGCTGCTGAGCTGCTGTGGCGGCTGGGAAAATATGGCTGCTGGGCTGCTGTGGCGGCTGAGATACTTTGGCTGCTGGGAAAAGTTGGCTGCTGGAATACTTTGGCTGCTGAGCTACCACTAAACGCTACACAAATTTCAACAATCAGGAAGTAAGCATCTGATGAAATCAGCAGACCAACAGCCACAGTAGTTCAGCAGACACAGCAGCCAAAGTATCCCAGCCGCTACAGCAGCCCAGCAGCCAAAGTATCCCAGCCGCCAAAGCAGCTCAGCAGCCAAACTATTCCAGCAGCCAACTTTTCCCAGCAGCCAAAGTATCCCAGCCGTCACAGCAGCTCAGCAGCCAAAGCATTCTAGCAGCCAAAGTTTCCCAGCAGCCAAAGTATCCAAGCCGCCACAGCAGCCCAGCAGCCAAAGTATCCCAGCCGCCACAGCAGCTCAGCAGCCAATGTATCTCAGCAGCCAACTTTTCCCAGCAGCCAAAGTATCCCAGCCGCCACAGCAGCTCAGCAGCCAAAGTATTCGAGCAGCCAACTTTTTCCAGCAGTCATAGTATCCCTGCCGCCACAGCAGCCCAGCAGCCAAAGTATTCCAGCAGCCAACTTTTCCCAGCAGCCAAAGTATCCCAGCCGCCACAGCAGCTCAGCAGCCAAAGTATTCTAGCAGCCAAAGTTTCCCAGCAGCCAAAGTATCCCAGCCGCCACAGCAGCTCAGCAGCCAAAGTATTCTAGCAGCCAACCTTTCCCAGCAGCCAAAGTATCCCAGCCGCCACAGCAGCCCAGCAGCCAACTTTTCCCAGCCGCCACAGCAGCTCAGCAGCCAAAGTATTCCAGCAGCCACCTTTTCCCAGCAGCCAAAGTTTCCCAGCCGCCACAGCAGCTCAGCAGCCAAAGTATTCTAGCAGCCAAAGTTTAACAGCAGCCAAAGTATCCCAGCCGCCAAAGCAGCCCAGCAGCCAAAGTATCTCAGCCGCCACAGCAGCTCAGCAGCCAAAGTATTCCAGCAGCCAACTTTTCCCAGCAGCCAAAGTATCCCAGCCGCCACAGCAGCCCAGCAGCCAAAGTATCCCAGCTGCCACAGCAGCACAGCAGCCAAAGTATCCCAGCCGCCAAGGCAGCTCAGCAGCCAAAGTATTCCAGCAGCCAACTTTTCCCAGAAGCCAGAGTATCCCAGCCGCCACAGCAGCTCAGCAGCCAAAGTATTCCAGCAGCCAACTTTTTCCAGCAGCCAAAGTATCCCTCACTGGACTCTTTTATCCCTTGCATCATGTTCTTGTTGACTTTACTCCAGGTGCTTTGGTCTCGGAAAGATCATTGAGTACCCGGCTTTTTTATTTACAATGCTGATTGGTTGGAGTTATTTCACCCAGACAACTTGTACGTGTTATTCATATGAGAACCTGTTGGGGCAAGTATGAGGTTGCTGCACGCTAGAACCTGGTTTAAACCTCCAGTGGCAAATTTCCCACTGACCATTCAAAGGCGGTAACCCCTCCGGTTATCTTTATTTTAAATTGTGGTGGTGTTTGTTTCGAAACTGATCATTTTATTAATCATGCTCTTCCTTTCTCTTCTTTTTGACTATTTGGGGAGGCTGTGATTTCTGATTGTGGCAATTCCTGATCTGCATATTTAATTTTTTCCTTAATGAGGACCGACAACACTAGAAGACTATCATTATTCAACGGACTCAGTCTGTCAAAGACAGTCTGCTTAATTAGGACAATGCACCGACGACATTAGAGAACTAATATGATTATTATTCTCTAATAAGTTTATCTTTCAGTTAATTTTGCACTTTTGCACCAAGTCTCCGAAGAAAAATACACGATATCTCATTGTAAGAAGCATTACACGCCACCTTAGTGAAACGAACAACATGGAACATAAATATTTTCTAAAGAAGAACGGTATGATATTGTGTCCTTTTTACAAATTTAAAATTAAATTTGATAGTGTTTTGATACTGCAACGTAACACCGTATAAACTATATAGAACATGTCCTTGTCCCAAAGTGTATTGATCAGTACTTCCATGAAATCATTAGGCATGAACTTTACATTAGTCACCCGAGATCATATCTACCCTCTTTAAGTTACATATAATGTCAGCAAATAGATCTGATATAAAATTACCCCGTTTTGATATGAGAAATTTGATATAAACGTTTACAATGTTTAGCAGCTTTTGTTCATTCAATACTGTCTTCAATTAATCACGCGAACAACTCTGCACCGCTTCCGATAACACCCTTTTGGTAAAATATAATCTGAAGTGTTTGAAATCTGTTTGCATGTCGTTTTAATTCTGATTCTGATATAAGTAAGTACGAAGGTTAAATAAATTATTCGGACTATGTATTACTGAATATGCATGTTATGTGAAACTAGTGCGCAAAACCATAGATTTTTTATTTCTCGGTTTACCGAGTAAAATATTTAACCAATGCACTTATTCTGCTATTTACAATTTAAGTATCCTAATTATTGTTTCAAAAATAATCCTGTGTGAAAACAATAACATGCATATTCTACAGAATTGCCATTTTTTGCATTGAACACTGTTTACATGCTATATGGATCCAGTGTGGAAAGCAGTTGCATTCGTTACGTACCCAGTAAACATATAAAAGATTAATTAGCTCAATAACCTTTGAAATGTTTAGCCGAAATGTTCATTTTTATTTCTGTCTACATTCTTTTTCCTTTATTACTTAAGAGACTGGGAGGCCCAATATCACAACCATGTCTGTTGTTCGCTGTCTGTAGAGTTACACATTTGACATCACGTCTTGTAAACTATGACTGAAAATTTAATTACCGCATCAATGAATGTTCAGGGCTTGGGGGACGGCCAAAAACGTAAAGATGTCTTCAACTACCTAAGAACGAAAAATTTCAATATTTATTTCCTTCAAGACACTCATTTCAAAGACAAAGATATCAAATATATAAAAAGTCAATGGGGCTTTGAATGCTTTTTAGCAATCACAATAGTCAGTAAAGGGCAGTGGCAATATTTGTCAACAACAACTTTGATTTTAAATTTAAGAGCTTGGAAAAGGACATTTATGGTAACCTTTTAATTTTACATTGCAGTATTTATGACAAAGATTATTCATTATTTTGTTTATACGGACCAAATCAAGATTACCCAGAATTTTACGATTTTATTAACGAAAAACTATCGCAGTTAAACAATGAATGTATAATCGGTGGAGATTTTAATTTGGTTTTGGATCCGGAAAAAGACTACTTTAACTATGTCAATATTAATAACCCTTCTGCAAGAGAAAGTGTTCAACAAATGATGTTACAAAATGATCTGATTGACTGTTGGAGAGAACAAAATATTGAAAATAAACAACATACATGGTTCAAGAAAAATCCTATTAAAAAGGCCAGGTTAGATTTCTTTCTAGTCACTAGCACTTTATTTACAAATCTTGATAATGCTTCTATTTTACCTGGTTATAGAACTGATCATTCTATGATAGTCTTATATTTAAAATTAGGCAAGTTTAAAAAAGGCATTTCGTATTGGAAGTTCAACAACTCACTCTTAAAAGACTTGGCATATGTGGCTCAAACCAAACAGCTTATAAAAAATGTAAGAAGTCAATATACTGCTGAAAATCAAACTTTCAATGTACCAAATGAAACTATCTCTGATAAGGATATAAAATTTACAATAAATGATAAATTGTTTTTTGAAACACTAATGATGGAAATTAGGGGTAACACTATTTCGTATGCTACGTTCAAAAAAAAGACAAGAAGATAAAAAAGGACAAGAATTAATATCCGAAATACAATCCTTAGAAAAATTGGCTCTCAGTGATACTGAACTACAAGATAAAAAGAAGAAAGAACTTTTAGATATACGGTTGAAAAAACTAGAGGGATCTTTTATAAGATCAAGAGCAAAATGGATATCAGAAGGGGAAAAACCAACCAAATATTTTTGTAATTTAGAGAACAGAAACTTTATATCTAAACATATGGTTAACTTATAATCCAAATCAGGTCAGATTTTAACAACACAAAATGATATCCTTAAAGAAGCTGCTGAGCACTATAAATCACTTTACTCACTTAAAAATGTAGAAGATGTTAATTTGTCTGCTTTATTACAGAATATACAAGTTAAGACACTTTCAAAACATACTATACTCTCACTGGAGGGAAAATTGTCTTATGCAGAAATGCTGGCTAGTTTAAAAAAGATGTCCAATGATTCTTCTCCTGGAAATAGTGGTTTTTCTCCAGCATTCTACAAAGTATTTTGGGTTGATTTAGGGCATTTCCTTACACGTTCTATTAATTATGCTTTCGAAACAGGAGAATTATCTATAACCGACAAACAAGGTGTCATAACCTGTATTTCAAAAGGTGATAAAGATAAACTATATTTTAAAAACTGGCGTCCCATATCTCTATTGAATGTTTCTTATAAAATCGCCTCAGCTAGTATTGCAAATAGAATTAAAACCGTTTTACCAGATATAATAAGTGAAGATCAAAGTGGATTTCTATCAGGGCGCTTTATAGGAGATAATGTCCGACTTGTATACGATATTATGTTCTACACAGAACAACACAATATTCCAGGTATGCTGTTATTGATAGATTTTGCCACTGCCTTTGACTCAATTTCGTGGTCATTTATGCACAAAGTTCTAGATTTCTTTAATTTTGGAGAAGACATTAAAAAATGGATATACTTATTTTATAAAAATATAGAGTCTTGTGTCCTTATAAATGGACATTTATCTGATTGGTTCCCAATACAACGCGGTTGCCGTCAAGGGGACCCCTTGTCCCCTTATATTTTTATTCTTTGCGCAGAGATTCTCGCATTATTAATTAAGATGATTAAGAACATTTCAGGTATAAGAGTTAAAGATACAGAATTTGTTATATCGCAGTACGCAGACGACACTACATTACTTCTAGATGGTACTGAAAAGTCACTTATTAATGCTTTAAAAGTTTTTAAAATTTTATGCTCAAATTTCAGGGCTTCAAGTAAATGTGGATAAAACAACTGCAGTATTGATAGGGTCGTTAAAGGGAAATAATAATTTAATAAACCCAGAACTTGGTTTAAAATGGGAAACAACAAACTTTAAGCTTTTAGGCATTTCCTTCTCAGTTAACTTAGATGAAATTGTAGCTCTAAACTACGCAAACAAAATAAAAGACATAAGAAGTCTTCTGACGGCATGGTCAAAACGAATTTTTACCCCAATTGGAAAAAACATAGTCTTGAAATCACTGGCACTTGCAAAACTAAATCATCTTTTCATATCTTTGCCAAACCCTTCATTAGACATAATTAAAAATATTCAAGATTTGTTTTTCAAATTCCTGTGGAACGGAGCCCCTGACAAAGTGAAACGAACAGTAATCACCAAACCCTATGACCAAGGAGGTTTAAGAGTCCCAGACATAGAAAAATTCATTAATGCTCTAAAGATAACTTGGTTAAGAAGATACATCAAAATCAACACAAAATACTTTATACTGGTAAAAGAAATTTGCCCATTTATTGAAAATTTTAGTAAATTCGGATGTGAATATATCATCAGAAACAAAGTTTCCATTCACAATATTTTTTGGAAGGATGTTTGGAACAGTTTCATATCTTTGTCAATGACTAGAGAACCCCAATCTTGGTGAATTTTTATCTCTGCCAATTTGGCATAATCATAAATTTAAAATAGGGGGAAAAGCATTTGTTTCCCAAAATTTATTGATAAAGGGATAATATTTGTAAATGACTTGTTATCCAATTATGGTAGATTCTACACCTATGCAGAATTTCAGGCACAATATCAAGTAAACACTAATTTTTTAGTGTATCAAAATATTATCCAGTCCATAAAAGATTATCTGAGACAGTTTAACTTCTCCAACGATCTGTTAAAAGAACAAAACCCAATGTTCCCCATGATTTCAAAAATTATTCTTGCAAACGAAAAAGGATGTAGGACAATATATGAAACAATGAATATAAGTAAAACTCTACCAAATTCCTCAAAGAAATGGGAAGTTGATTTGAACACAAATACAATTAACTGGAAAACAATATATGGACTTCCATTTAGAATCAGTAAGGATCCAACCTTACAATGGTTTCAGTATAGGATTAATCATAGATTACTTGGTACCAATAACTTGTTACACAAAATGGGAATAAGAAATAATAACCTGTGTTCTTTCTGTAGTCTGCACCCAGAGACTCTTGTTCACCTGTTCTGGGACTGTGAAATTGTCAAAGACTTTTTCAGTAGAGTAAAAGTATGGTTAACTACAAAGTTTCCATCTGTACATTTTGAGTTTACAAAAACAAACATAATTTTGGGAAATGCTCTTCATTCAATTGCGATAAGTAATATTTTCATCATTGCTAAACAATATATTTACAAATGCAAAATGGGTAAAACAAGACCAAATATTGAGGGATTTAAAAAACAGATGTCTACATATTACACTGTTCTGAAATTAAATGCCCAAAAATCAGCATCTTTAGACAAATTTACAAATACTTGGAATAAATTTGCTGCTTTATCTGCAAACAGTGAACAATAGTACAAGTGCTTTAAGAAATCCTTTACTGATATAAGTTTCATTTAGCCTTCCCAGTCTCCCCCATCTTTTAACCTCAGTCTTTTCTCACCTGCCCGTGAGGACCGCCACATACAGATTTCCTTGCACCTTAACATACTTTTTTCTGCTTTAAATTTCTGATTTTTTTTCTCAAATTTCTCAAAAACAAAAGAATTTCTTGAAAGCTTACAGTTATAGCACAGGTTTATAAAAGTAAGGTTGAACAGACATTTTGTGATCCATATATAAACAATTACATGTATAAATTGAATCTCTTGAAAGCCTATAAAGTTATAGAGCATCTTTATAACATTAGTGTTGAACAGACTGTGTTCTTTATATAAACAATTACATGTATTAATTGAATCTCTGGACAGCTTATAAGGTATAGAGCATCTTTGTAATAATTCATGAGAAACAGATATTCTGTGTCTTTAGTATAAACAACCACATGTACTAAATTGAATCTTTTGAAAGCTTATTAAGTTATAGATCATCTTTATAATAATTCATGTTGAACATACATGTTGTGTGCTTTATCTAAGTAATTACATTGTATTATCTGCTTTCTTGGATGAATAAAGATAGATATATAAAAAAATAAAAATAAAAAAAAATAATAAAAAAGTACGAAGGTTAATTCCTTTGTTATTTAGTGTTAGTAGAACAAAGAAAATGTCGACCATAGTTTTTAGTGGCGAGGTAAGACAGAACTTTACCGATCAAGGCCTTTTATATGGGATGGGTCTTTATTCATGCTCGTATCTTATTACGTAATCAATTTGTAATCTGGCAAACCTTTAACGAGGCAATTGCCAAATTATGTATTGACGCATCCACGCCACCTGTATTCAAGATATTGCATTCAAAACTTTGCTTATATGCTTATAATGCTAAAACCGATTAGCTGCAGATGAACAGTAACAATTTTGTTTGTTTCGTTTAATACGCGGAAGAGGTTTCCTTTATATCATGATATGTAAACTACATCTACAGTTTTCTATTATATATTAGATTACAGTTTTGCATGTGTCTGAAACATGTAGTCAGATGTGCGATTCTGTCAGCATTTGTTGGGTGTTGATAGATTTAGTTTTCGGTGCCAGGCAGCTTTTCTTTATCGTTATCTGTTTATGACAGCTATGGCATAATCTCTCAAACAAAACCTATGTTAGGTATTTGACAATTGCCCTGCCCACACATTCTTTCCATAATATCACTAGGCAGTCAACACAACATGGTTACACCGTAGACGTATTTGCACTCTCCCGTGTATCCACAACGTTCCGATCTCGTCCACAGAAAACACGTCATTTCCAAAGTTCATAAGGTACAAAATAGCCTCTTTGCTCTATCGGCGGAACTCTTTGGAAAACTCTGTGCAATGGCGTTGGCAATATGTCTGGAAATCGTGTGGGCGGTGCTAGAACTGGTTTCACTATTATTATTATTATTTCTATTATTTCCCCTCGAGCTAGTGGTCGCATGCTTCGTTGTCTGGCTATTGGCAGTAGCAGCAGCAGCGAAAGCAGTCGCTTGTTTCGCCGGAATATTCTCCGGCAAACTATTCGATGTTAGTTCTTGTTGTTGTTGTTGTCGTTTTTCATCGGTGGTTGAAGCTGCTCTTGCTGGGCTGCTCTTGCTGAGGCTGGTGCTGCTGCTGCAGTTTCTGAATCAGTTGTTGGTACTGTGAAGCGGGAATCAAAATGAGTTTCCGAAAGCCTTTTCCACTCTCCGAGGCCATGCTTGTTGCTGATGCCGGATGTTACTGGTGCCCGAGTAGGCGCTGGTTCCGGAGGCGTGTAACTGTCGTCGTCGTCGTCGTCGTCGTTGTCGCTGGCAGACGTATCGCTGTACGAATTATAATTGTCAAAGTGCTTCAGAAATATAACTATCAGTGTTTTTATTCAAGTTGCGTCTTTGCATATTAACTCACGCTTCGTGAATTTGTCCACCGATTTGATAGACAGTTTTCTCAGTGTGTTCTTGTGTTTACTAGTGTGAAAGTTCCGGGTCGGCTATTTCAACGTTTCCTCGTTAAAGATTCAAGCAGATCTCCGAAATTACGTTTATCTGTTCTCTCGAGAGGCTCCGAAGTAGCTGTTTTCTCTGGTTCGGAACAGCGACCGCCAAGTAGCGCAGTAAGTCTATCTGAGACGCTATCCTGTCCATCACAGTCACGCGCACAATTACACAAACAAACTGCTAATAATAATACACTGTCTGTCTACTCGACGGTTTCGGTGTTGTTTGTTGTTTGCGCATGGATACACACGCACACGCACGCACGCACGCACGCACGCACGCACGCACGCACGCACACACACACACACACACACACGTTAATCCGTCTCGATTGTTTGCCGTTGGCTATGTGATATTAATACAATTACAGTTAGAATTATTGTCATCACTATTCCAATTCGTATATGATCGGTAGCTCTCCCGGTAAAATGTTTGATCTCAGTTTGTAGTCAAAGTGGCGAGACTGCGGGCTAAGATCGATGACCAGCGGACAGAACTGGTCCGTTTCCATGACAGCGTCATACACCTGAACGAAGTGTTTGGCTTTTTTGCTGTGACAGAACAGCTGCGTTCCCAGTGTTGAAAGCTGTAGGCGATTTTGAAGTTTGAACAGTAGAATGTAATGCAAGTTTGTTGTCATTGTTTTCGCGTACTTCGAGTTCATGAAGATGTTGCGACAGCTGATAATTACTGTCACGGTCAAATGGTGACAGAGGAGCACGAACAGATCCAAGATGTCTCGGGAATGTATCATCAAATGATACAAGTCGTCCACTAACAGTACCAGATGACGTTCGTTCTAGGCCCAGCTCTCTATATCGGACCTTGAAGGCAAGCCCTGCACAAAACACATTGGCCCCGCTCGTTTTTTCGACGTCATCGTACAAATCCTGATAAATGTTGTACATCCAAACGTATTTCGATGGTGAGATTGTGAACATTCTGTCTCCGTTTTCAACCAGCTTCTACATGTATCTCTTTTTCCCCGAGTTTTTCTGGCCAACCTGCAAAATTAAAAGCGAACACACACACAACTTTTAGAATTTTCACAAAGCGCACTTAAACGTGATGTTGATGATGATGATCAGATTATTATTACTATTCGCTTTTCATCGCAGTGTCCCTGTAATCTTTGCATCTGAATTTCAATGCGAACACGTCGGCAATAGCTTTTTCCTGCCCGTGTAGTTCTGAGAGTTATGCCAGTCGCTCAGTAGGAGCGTTTCGTCTATACTCCTTTACAGTTCTTCAAAGTTACCGCGAAGTTTGTCCTCTCGACTAAATGTCCGGCACGAATGATCACGCTGCGACAATGAATCGTACCTGCACCCGATACATACCGATTGCGACGCTGTATCCAACTTATCGATTATCGCTTTTGCATAATGCACCTTCAGCGAAAACTCCAGCGCAATAACTAATCTCCTCTGGAACGTGTTAAAGCGTCCGTTGTTTGCTGCTACGGCGGCGTCCATTGTGCGGCGGCGGCGGCGACAGCAGACGATGATATATTTATGATACTGTATTGTATTTCTGTGTGTGTGTGCGTGCGTGCGTGTGTGTGTCTGTGTGTGGCTCTATTCTTCTTCTTATTATTAACAATTATAAACCTCTTTGTTAATATTCTTCTTATTCGTGTGCGTGTGCGTGCGTGCGTGTATGTGTCGCTCTTCGAATAATAACCCATTCATTCTGACCCATTTGTTTGCAGAGTAATTTGTTTTGGGCCCAGTTGACAGACAGACAGACTTGCAATTAAGGACACTCACACATACTTGTGATACACACTTAACACGGATTAAGCATTACCTCACTTGACTTAACAAACAATTTACAGGGATTAATCATACCAGACCGGATTAACTATTACTTAATTATTGCGTCAATCAAACAATCATACCAGACAGGATTAACTATTACTTAATTATTGCCTTAATCCACTTAACAATCACTTGACACGGATTAAACATACCGGACAGGATTAAGTATTATGTCATAATCCTTGCTCTTGCTCCGGCTCCGGAAAACGCCTCGCTGTCACACACATACTACTTACATTGTTTGTTAATTCACCATACTCTTGTACCACAATGGTCTTGAGTCAGTAAAGTGCTGTTGAGTTATAAATAAAACAAAAGTGATAAATCCTGATTGAATATTTTTGGAGTTACTTCTATTTCAAATGACATTAACCCTAAACTTATGTTTCTTTGACAGCACATGCTCTATAAGCACAAAACTTGAAGTATTAACTGTATTTACCAATATTTTTAAGGGACGGATAAGCATTAAATTCATCTTAAAAATACAAAAGACATTATAATTATCTTTTTTCTTGCAAAATTTCACAACTTTTCCTAAATTCTCCTGTATCAAAATGACCCCAAGCTCAGAGTCTGGTCAGTCAAAATTGAAAAAATTCAAATTGCTTGCATCAAAATGCAAGAATCTGCATATATTGAAATCCCTGACATCTCTGGAAACCACATTAACTATGAAACTTAAAGTTCTTGCTCTGTTGGCACTATACTTCGAATATGCCATCTGCATCAGCAAAGTTTTATCTGACATTAAGTAATGGTAACAACCTGATTGGCTTATTCTTGAGATATGGTCCTATAAAATGACTTTGACCAAAAAGCAGAATGTGAAGATCCTGACCAGATATCACGGATGTGCCAGCTGATCTAGATCTGCACTGGTCGCACATGCATTAAAATGTGTATATAAGGAGTAAATGGTTAAAATAATAATTTGCTGATTTGTTTTCAGTCATATTTGGCCTGGGACTTTGGAGACTGATTCTGTATGTGTGTGCCCTATTGTCGTTTATTAAGACTGGAATCAGTCTACTCCAGCTAGGAGCCGCCATGTCCAACATTGCCAGACTGGACGTTGAAGAGAGGAAAAAGATGAAAGCCAAGTGAATATACGAGGGGTGTTAGGTAAATTCCCGGACTGGATGTATTAAAACGACAATTCGAACTACATTTCAACAATTTAATGTTCTCCTGAAAGATCATTACATACTCTTTAAAATGATATATAACAATGTACATTTATCTGCTACAATACAGAAAACATAAACAAAAATAAACATAGGTACAGCCGCAGCGGGACAATCGCGGCGAAACGTTGACGTCAATTTCAACGCCGTCAATCACAACAAGCACCGCCTTTGTGATATGATACCTCATTCTTTCTCAAAAAACTCTCCGTTATGTTCAATGCACTTCTTCCACCGTGCGCACCACTTGGTAAAAATGTCTCTGAAATCAGCTAAAGTAAGACTGGCAAGAAATGCGTTTACCGCGGTGGTCAAGTCGCCCTCGTTGTCAAAGTGCGCTCCACGAAGGTAACCCTTCAGTCGTGGAAACAAAGCAAAATCACAAGGTGCCAAATCTGGAGAATATGGCGGGTGGTTAACAAGAGAAATGTTCAACCGCTCGTACACTTCTTATTTTTTTATACGAATCTGTTGGTGTTTCACTCGACAAGGCATGAAACTTGATTACAGAACGAATTTCTCCTTTTAATAACGCAAGTGCGTTGGTAAACAATGACGTCATTTTAATTTGACGTCACGCACGCAATACGCTATGATTTCGCTCAAAATTTACGTCACGGACAGAGTAACGTCAGTTTAATTACATATCAAAAATTGGAAGAAATTATACAAATATTAACTGTTTTCGGACGGTTTTAATGCACATACGTATGTAATGCCCCGGGTAGGCTTCCCTTATGTTGCTATAGCAACAATAGCACAAAGAAAATTCAAATTTACCACTAATTTGTTTCATATTTAAATTATAAACATTTTATTTAGAATGTCTGCAAATTTTCATTACTATCAATGAAGCCGTTGAAATTATATGAGAACAGTCCGGGAATTTACCTAACACCCCTCGTATTTCCGATGATGTATTCATTTAGGATATTTTAAAGCAGTCAAGTAGAGGAGAGGAAAAAATTATAATATAGAACTAGATTCCAGTATTGTGTTCTTTGACAAAAACTTTAAATATTGTCTTTTGTGTGTTTTTAATTAACAAAATGTCAGGTATGAAAATATCTATAATTGAATTATATTAGCAAAACTGGAACTTGAATTCTAATTAAACAGAAGAAAACTTTAATTACAGTAAACCCCTCATTAGGACCACCGTGAAAATGTGACCTCTTTGATAATAAAACCACTTCTGTATTCTTAACAGCTGGGTTTTACTGTACACAGAATGCCCAGTGAAGTTTTAGTTCTGTCTTTTATTTATATCCATTCCAAAACTAAGCACCGGATTATGTGTTTGATTTTTTGGGGGAATAGTATACAGTTGTTAAGGCAGTAGCGGATTTGGGGGTATAGCGGATAGCCCGTTTCTTTTCTTGGTCATTTTCTTTATTTATACAATTAGAATAATTTTAAAACAATTATACCAACAGAAATAGTGAATTCTACTCTTCACTTTCATGAATTTTGTTTTGATTTCAAAATTTGCAATGAGAGTTTATCTTAACAATCAATACTGTTATCTTTTCATCCCTCAGGGATTGCTGTTTACGTTCACTTTTCACAACCCTCCCCAACCACCCAAATTCTCTCATATACCGTAATACCATGCTCTCTTTTCCTCTCTACTTTTTGGCTGTGTGGGGAGGCTGTGTATGCTGTATGTGGCCATTCCTGATATGCATATTTCATTTTTTTAAACGAAGTAGAACAAGGCAATCGGAAGTCGATATCTGCACCGTGTTTTACTTTATGAAAAGAACAATAAACATGAAGTTTTATATCACCAATTAACGAACGAAAATGTAAATTTTGTAATACTCTTGAGGATGAATATCATTTTGTGATTGAATGTCCTGTTTACCTAGATTTAAGAAAACAATATATTAAAAGTTATTATTGGATTAGACCAAATTTCATAAAATTTAAAGAACTTATTAATTTAAACAACACAAATATGGTGAGGAAGCTTGCTACATTTTTTTAAAGCATTTGAAAAAAGAGACCAGATACTAAAATACTTTTGATAATTTTCTTACAATTTGCCTTTAATCGTTAATTGTTGATAACATTTCACAACATGTCTCTCCCAAATATATCAATTTATGGTCTTAAAAAATCATGTCATAACTGTAATAGTGTACCAGTAACATTTTATGTATGATCATGCATCATTGTCTTACTAAGAACATTGTGTTATTCTGTGTTTTATGTATATATGTTCATGGGCCATTATGGCTTATTACATAATAAACTACTACTACTACTGCTATCAAAAGCCTGTAAACTTCCAAGGTATATGGTTTAGTTTGGTGTTTAAATAAACCTTTTATCACTCATAAAAAACATTTGTATATAAACCTGCAAATTGTCACCAAACAGAGATATAAATAACTACCGTGCACTTAGTCAGTCGCCAAACAGAGATATTAATAACTACCGTGCACTTAGTCAGTAACGGATTATGGAAGCATATTTGCGCCACAACTTAACCATATAAAATAACGTGAAAAAATGGAGGATTTCGCAAAAAAAGTTTTTTTTAGCGAAAACAGATAAATTACACACGAAAGAAATTAACATGAATTTATACCTGATAAT
Source organism: Corbicula japonica (assembly GCA_038501625.1). Lineage (NCBI taxonomy): Eukaryota > Metazoa > Mollusca > Bivalvia > Venerida > Cyrenidae > Corbicula > Corbicula japonica. Next base: position 63,195 of record JAZAYU010000802.1, read on the forward strand.
GCTCTAAATTGCCTCAACATAAAGATATAGTTCATGAAAATAATGGAGGATTTCACGAAAACAGATTTTTTTTTCTCGAAAACAGATAACTTTTTTTCGGGAAAACATCCATTATTTTCACGTTATTTTATGTGGTTAAGTTGTGGCACAAATATGCTTCCATAATTTTTAGATAACTGGCATCTTTCATGAAATTGTTACGCTTTCATGAAAAGTTATCTGTTTTTCGTTTCACGAAATCTGATTTCGTGAAATCTTCCATTATTTTCATGCAAAAATATCTTTCGTGAAATTTTTAAGGTTTCGTGAAAAGTTATGTGTTTTCGTGAAATCCTCCATTATTTACATGAAAACTTTATCTTTGTGCTGTGGCAGTTTAGAGCACTAACAGAAATAAATTCGTGTTAACATAACTTTTTTTGTCGTGAAAATATGGATGTTTTGGCGAAAAAAACTTTTTTTTATGCGAAATCCGCCATTATTTTCACGTTATTTTATGTGGTTAAGTTGTGGCACAAATATGCTTTCATAATAAACTTGCAAATTGTCACCAAATAGAGATATAAATAAATACCGTGCACTTAGTCAGTAACGGATTGCATATGTATGCTTAGGGGATCGTCTCCAAAACAACTTGATCTCTCAAATCGCTGTCAGAGGCGAGTTGAACGTGAGGTGTTGTGTTGTGAAGATTAACAATTGAACTACTAGAACGCAATGTAGTGAATATACTGTAACTGTAGATATTTACTGTAACTGTAGATATTTATGTATCAATCAATGGGTTCTGACAGTGCTTTCAACTGAAACCGTATAAGAACACCTGAGTCAGGTGTGCTGATGGTTTGATCATTGACTTCTCCATTTCTTTTCAATCTGGCCACTTTTCGAATAGAATATGTTTCCACAGCCTTCCATTTTGGAGAGGTCTTTCATTGTTCTATTTTTTAGCTCACCTGAGCACGAAGTGCTCATGGTGAGCTTTTGTGAACGCCTGACTTCCGTCGTCCGTCGTCCGTCCGTCCGTGCGTGCGTCGTCAACTTTTTCTTCAAATGACTTCTTCTCCTGAACTCCTGGGCCAATCTTGCTGAAACTTGCCAGGAATGTTACCTGCATGAAGCTTTACCAAAATTGTTCAAATGGTTCCAGTCCATTGCCTATCTAGGTCACAGAGGTTAAAAATAGATTTTGAACATGACATTTTAAAAAATCTTTTTCTCTGAAACCGTAAGGCCTAGAACTTTGATATTTGCTGTGTAGCATCACCTAGTGGTCCTCTACCAAGATTGTTCAAATTATAGCCCTGGGGTCAAAATTGGCCCCGCCCCAGGGGTCACTTGATTTTACATAGACTTATATAGGAAAAACTATAAAAATCTTCTTGTCTGAAACCACAAGGCCTAGAGCTTAGATATTTGGCATTTAGCATCCTCTAGTGGAACTCTACAAAGTTTGTTCAAATTATTTCCATGGGGTCAAAATTGGCCCCGCCTCAGGGGTCACTTCATTTTGCATCTATACTTATATAGCAAAAACTTTAAAAACCTTCTTTTCTGAAACCACAAGGCCTAGAGCTTAGATATTTGGCATTTAGCATCCTCTAGTGGAACTCTACAAAGATTGTTCAAATTATTTCCCTGGGGTCAAAATTGGCCCCGCCCCAGGGGTCACTTCATTTTACATAGACTTGTATAGGAAAAACTTTAAAAATCTTCTTGTCTGAAACCACAAGCTGAGAGTACTTTTGTACTCAGGTGAACGATATAGGGCCATCATGGCCCTCTTGTTTGGTTTGAGAACTCGCATACATGTAGGTAATGAATGAACTGTGAAAGAAAAAATCCTCGTATTTCTGGCCATCAAGTTGTTACCGCCAGTAAATAAAGATAGTTTTACTAAGTATTTATGCTTTTTGATATGATAATACTTTATATTCTATTTGATTTCTCTGCGATTGGTTTTTAGTATTATTAAAACCCAGTCTGTGATCAGTATTATTTTAAAATGCAATTCCTTTATCTGTGTTAATTTTTTATGACCTATTGTTTCATGATTTTCTTGTATTACAGTTAGCAGCGTTTTCCCGGTTTAATCAAGTTCAAATGGCATTGATTTTTATTTTAATAAACCCCTGAACATTTTCCCAGTTTAATCAAGTTCAAGTGGTATTGATTTTTATTAGCTCACCTGAGCACGAAGTGCTCATGGCGAGCTTTTGTGATCGCCTGACTTCCGTCGTCCGTCGTCCGTCCGTGCGTCGTCAACTTTTTCTTCAAACGACTTCTTCTCCTGAACTCCTGGGCCAATCTTGCTGAAACTTGGCAGGAATGTTACTTGCATGAAGCTTTACCAAAATTGTTCAAATGGTTCCAGTCCATTGCCTATCTAGGTCACAGAGGATAAAAATAGATTTTGAACATGAAATTTTTAAAAATCTTCTTCTCTGAAACCGTAAGGCCTAGAACTTTGATATTTGGTGTGTAGGATCACCTAGTGGTCCTCTACCAAGATTGTTCAAATTATAGCCCTGGGGTCAAAATTGGCCCCGCCCGGGTGGGGTCATGTGTTTTCCTTATAAATATATAGCAAAAAATTAAAAATCTTCTTCTCCAAAACCGCAATGGCCAGAAGTTAGATATTTGGCATGAAACATTGTCTAATAGACCTCCAACAAAGTTGTTCAAATTATGGCCCTGGGGTCAAAATTAGCCCCGCCCCAGAGGTCATGGGTTTTCCTTATATCAATATATAGCAAAAACTTAAAAAATCTTCTTCTCTGAAACTGTAAGGCCTAGAACTTTGATATTTGGTGTGTAGCATCACCTAGTGGTCCTCTACTAAGATTGTTAAACTTATAGCCCTGGGTTCAATATTTGCCCCGCCCCAGAGGTTATGGGTTTTCCTTATATCAATATATAGCAAAAACTTAAAAAAATCTTCTTCTCCGAAACCGCAATGGCCAGAGGTTAGATATTTGGCATGAAACATTGTCTAATGGACCTCTAACAAAGTTGTTCAAATTATGGCCCTTGAGGTCGCCCATTTTACATAGATTTATATAGGAAAATTCTTGTAAAAGTCTTCTTCTCTAGAACCATAACACATAGAGCTTAGAATTTTTACATGTAACATCACTTTGTGGACCTTTACCACGTTTATACATATCATGACCCCAGGCTCGAATTGGCCCCACCCAGGGGCTTATCAATTTTTACATAGAGCTAAATAGTAAGAACTGAAGACATGTAGAATATTTGCTAGTGTCAAACTACACCCTTTGTTCTCTGAAACTAATGCGACTAGACCTTAGATATTTCGTGTTGAGTATTGTAAAGAGACCCTTTACCAGCTGAAAGTACTTTTGTACTCAGGTGAGCGATACAGGGCCATCATGGCCCTCTTGTTTTATAAACCCCTGAACATGTTTCAGTACATGTCATAATAAAAATACAATTTTTGGATTGGTTTATGAAGACCCGTCAGTGACTTACACTACTATCCCATACTCCCCGAAGCTATCCGCTACTGCCTAAATCCATCTATATCATATACAAAACCTCGAACAGGAAAGTTGTCACAAAAGTTTTAAAAGAATGATATTTTTAAGAGAGAACACTTTTGTCTGTTGAATGATATTAAGTTTGTAGAATTTTACTTTTAAAGACCCGGCGACCCATAATCTGCTTAGCTATCCGCTACAACATGAACAACTGTATTTATAAACTACGTACCTGATGAAATACTTGGGCAAAAATTGAATAAATTTAGTTTATAAATCACTGAAAACTTTCATACTTTATAAAAATAATTTTGAATCTTTTTTTTGGATAAACTAACTTTTCTGGCTTCATTGTTTTGTTAGTTTTTTAGCAACAAGCTGGGTTCATGAAATGTTGTGTACCATTTACATAGTTGTTTCTTATTTTAATTGTATTATTGTAACAGCAATACTGCCAAAAATGTATGAAAGTATTACAGAATATGTGTTAAATTTAGAAACATTGATGTTTAGTCAGTTATTTTGTTCATTTGAGAATGTGTGTAAAATTGTGTGAAATTGAACCATACTGATGATAAATTTGACACATTTGTATATCTGGTCTGTTTTCTTTAAATATTGTGTAACATTTATGTTAAGGCCTTCATAAATGAAATAATTGTCTTACATTTCCATGTTGTTGTTTTTCTATTTTATGATGATGATTAGTGAATTTATTATAACATTGTGTCCATTATTGTTGTTTTACATTTGTTTACATCATTGGCTTATGACATAGTTTTGCTTATGATACATATTTTTCACTTTGGTTTTATTCTATTTATAACTATTTGTTGTATACGTTATTTAAACTTACCATCACATTATGACATTGGACAAATCATGAATTCCAGAATTTTTAATACTAAACACACGCACGCACGCACGCACACACATACGCGTAAAAGCACCCAATCGGGGAGGTAGGTTGGAAACCTACCAAGTGGGAACTTCTTTATTTAGATGTGCATTTTGATGAATCGGGCTATATACTGTTATTAATCGATTATCTTTTATAAGTTCGTCGTTAAATCTAGGGTGTTCATATCTTTAGCGTATATCAACTTTTTAAAAGCCAAACGGGGAGCTTGCTGTGTATGCTAAATGGGGAAGTTGTGTATACAAACTGTGGAACTTGTGTATACTAATCGGGGAGCTGGTGTATCGACCAACTGGGGAATACATGAATGTATACCAAGTGGGGAGTTTGTGTAAATGCCAACTGGGTAGTTAGGTATTATAGCCAAATGGAGAACTTTGTGCAAATGCCGAGTTAACAATTTTGCACACGACAACCAAAAAAAAATAAGCATCTTTCACATCTGTCATGTAAAAGATATATCACTATGATGCAAAGGTTATATCTTTTTGACTTTCAGAATTTGCAAAGCTATGGATTAAATTATTATGCTTTTACTTGAGTTTTCGGCAAACTTATATCCATGGATTTCCTTGATACATAAACTTAAAGGAAAAAAAATCTACGTTTGTCGCAAGTTTTTCTAGATGTGTCAACTGAGAGTTGCTTTTCCTGGTATGCATATTTTATTTTTATTTTTTTGATAATTAAGTTCTCTGTGTTTCTATCATGTAAATACAAGTCTTATACCGTAACAAAATATTGTGTTGATAAATCATAGATCAAGTTTACAGTTTATTTAGCATAGCTTTTTTTATACGACAGAAAATAACGTATAGACTGTGAAATTAAAAAAAAAATGTTTATTTTTGTGTATCCATAATCACTTTAAATTGAACTTCATTCAAAATATTGTTTTCATCTTCATTCTTTTTTCTTTTTAAGGTTGTGATAGTATTTCTGCAAAAGTCGTTAACGTTTCTCCAGGTCCTTCCATTTAAGACTGTCTCTTTTTGCATGCTTTCTTCAATTGTTGATTTTCTTGGAATCTTCGACATTAGTATGTAACGTTTAAGGTGTTTCATTACTGCAGACTTATCTTCATTTTTCCAAGCTTTTTTATGCTCCGCTGCTTTCATGATTCTGAAACCAACGCATATCATAGACGGATTTAAATATTTATAATTGTATTCTTTTAGCAAGACTGATATGAGAAAATTTGTGAATCTAAGACAACCCTATTAATAAAATCAGACTTGTTTTCATAGAATCCGTTATTCTTATTTATTAAATATAATATTGGATTTCACATCAAATAGATCATTATGAATACTGGAGATCACATAGTTTTGAAGAGCGATGCAAAATGAAAATTGCTTCTTATGCGATTTTATGTAGATTGTTGTTCGTATGCGTAGATTAAAATGACCTTTGATACAAATGGCGCTTTAAAAGCAACAAAATAGAATAAGATATCAGAGCTGCAATAAGTTAAACTGAATTATGTGAAGTGATATGTTAACCTTTCGAACTATCCTTTGTTCCGCCATTGAATACCACCGTCTTGTTTGTTGGTGGTAATGTTTTGTCGTCGGAGTAACTATGGCAATCAGAGGTTTCTTCCATTTTGTTGGAATCTATGTGAAAAAAAAATAATTCACATGTTATGATGATAAAATAAAATTGTGATATGTTGGTGCTCACATTTTAAAATAAATCTCAAGAGAATATAGCAGGATTTCAGTCAGAAAACACATTTCTAAACATTGTGAAAGTCTTAATAAAAACTTCTTATGAATAGTACGTTACGTCGACTTAAATATGTTTGATGCCTTACCGTTGAACTGATGACATGAAAGCCCAACTGATCTTTAAAAACATATGATTTAATTAATAATTATACCTGAACATGATTCATTTTCTTTGGTGACGACATCATCAATACTTTGTTCAGTTTTTAGCTTTGGTCCTCCTTCTTCCAACATCAACAGTAATTTCGATACCTTCGCAACTTGTAATGTAGCTTCTGGAAGCCTCTCTTTTCAGTTATCACAGAGTCCGTGATATTCATGCACTCTGTTGCGCAATTCGACGTTCCGTTTTTGGTGTTGTTTTTTCTCGAGTTTTGATAGCAAACACTTGCCACAGTTTGAGAATTAGTTTTTCCCACTTGTGAGTTTCTATCTCCTGTAAGCAAGTTAAAGATTTTATTATGTATAAATTGCAACATTGCTCTCTCTCTCTCTCTCTCTCTCTCTCTCTCTCTCTCTCCTTTATCCAAATGTCACATGGTATTGTAAAAATATACTAAGAAATTCTTTTTATACATTCAAATAATTAATTTCAACTCTCTATTTGTGTATGATCATCCAAAATGAAATGCACAATACACAATATCATGAAACTACAAAGCACTGACATTAACTGTTAATTCATAGTTTATACACGTATCTCATTCCTAAAATTTACACATGTTAAATATGTTAAAATATGCATATGGAATGGAAAACATGCATTTGGAAAATGTTACGATTTCAATTTCAAAAGTTTATGTTGCAATTCAATTTAAGCATTAACTTTTCAATGAATAATTGTGGCTCAAAAAAGCTTTTTACTTAGGCCCCAGTTACACAGACGGTCGGTGCCCGATCGGTTATTTTATTTAAAGTTTTTTGCTGTTTTGATCGGTTGCCATGCGTTATTTTATTTCTGCTTTTCTTTGTAAACAGCCTTCGGTGATTAACGAGTATTCAATGGATTAAACAAATAATTCTACTGGTACACTTTAGTTCTCATTTTTTATTTTGTGGTGAGTATAAGTTGATCGGTTGCTTATAGGTAGCCCATCGGAGATATCGGTTTTAGACAGGTTGTTGATCGGTGATAGCGGTTTTAGACAAGATGTCGATCGGTGATGATCGATTGTAGACATGTTGTCGATAGGTTATTTGTAAAATATTTTCACAGATCGAGAATTTTAATCATGTCTAAAAATCTCGATTGGTAGGATTTCACAAACGAAACTCATCTTCCTCCAATAGCAATTGATAGGTGACAAACAGGTGACCAAAAGTTGACGTCGTCTCACTCCCTAATCTGGCTAAAAAAACTACCGATCGATCACCGATGGGTCTGTGTATCACCCCAGTTATACAAAGTCTTCGGTGAGTGATCGGTGAGTTTTTCGGCCAACTTGTGGAGTGAACCCATGACAAGAGATTTAACACCGAAATCACCTATGGGTCACCTGTTTTCCACCTATTAACTGCTATTGGGGAAAGATGAGTTTTGTCGGTGAAAAAATTACCCATTGGGATTTTTGAACATGTTTAAAATTCTCGATCTGTGAAAATATTTTACAAATAACTGACCGAGAACTTGTCTTCAATCGATCACCAAATGATTTCCGGTCTAAAACCGATATCACCGATGATCGACAACCTGTCTACAACCGATATCTCCGATGGGCCACCAAAAAGCAACCGATCAACTAATACTTACCACCGATAGAAAAAAGATGAGAATTTAAGTGTACCAGCAAACCATGAAATATTCGTTTAACCCATTAAATACTCGTCAATCACCGATGGCTGTTTACACAGAAAACCAGAAATAAAATAACGTATGGCAACCGATCAAAACTGCGAAAAACTTATAATAAAATAACCGATTGGGCAGCGACCGTCTGTGTAACTGTGGCCTAACTGGGATTTAGGCATGTGCGAGCTAGAGGTCATGTCATAGTCTACATAATCTTATCCATCTCAAACATTATAAATATTTCATACTATTTGAAGTTAACATAAATACATCATGCGATAAAAAGTAGCATGCCAAGTTGAACGAATTGCTGAAGAGGACTAAAATGTACATGAAAATATATAAAATTTAAAATCAGAATCTTGGAACCAACCTTTTAAAAAATGACAATATTACATGTTTAGTTCAATCAACTGTAAAAGGACAGTAACGAGTATGCATACACGAGCGAAACCCAGAATTATCACAAATATAGCTCAGAAAAATCATTGTTAAATTACATTGAATCGAGATATGTTAACAAAACTAAAACAAAATATTACGACAAAAATCATTTAACACAAGGACACAACAAAACGGATTTTTACCATTTTCCACGGCAAAACTTTTTCTCCATAATCATAACTCAGTTCTTCACCAACATTATTATCACGGGCTGCGAATATCCACAAGTGGGGATCGCCTTCTATTTCAATGATTTTAATGGCACAGCTTTGTAAAGGATCTCCTTTTTCGGCGTCGTTTACCATTCTTCATTTTACGAAGAAGTCCTTCGTAGCGTCTATACTGTATATAAAAAAGAAATCACATTTTAAATAAAATCAATCGTAATACACTGTGAGTTGATAAGATGCAGTCAATAATTTCAAAACATTGAAATCAAGTATTTAGTATTTAAAGCTGTCTTAAATGCTAGCCTAAAATATGTCAGTTTGTAAACATATATTAAATGAAAACAAAACTTATGTCGAAAAAGGAAAACATACCAAATTTTCCGTTCCTTATATTCAAAAAGGTACATAAAGCTCCCCACACTAGTCTTCTCATAGTCTTTTTAAATATTTCTTGCGTAATTGTAGTTTTTAATCAAATCTCCCTGGTATTCTAGTAAAAATCTCCGTTTTCAAATGGCCTCGTGGTGAAAACACACTCTCCTGCAGAGACATTTAGTATTTTATTCACGTTTAATTTTGTAACAAATTGACCACCGAGTAGATAAACTTTAAAACTTCTATGATAAAAAACTCGTACATTTATGTTTACAAATCATCCTGTTACTTGCTATTATAGCGCCAACATAATTATAATTGAATGAATTTGTCATTAAAGATAAAGAAGTGAGTATAAACTTGCATTATAAAAACAATAATTATCTTACCTATCACCTCATTAATAAATCGCACATGAAACCCATTTGGATCAATCTCACATTTACATGATGATATCGCAAATTCCAGAGGCTTCGTATTGGTCCTTAAATAAAATATAGAAATGTTTCGTTTATTCACTCATCTTGTTTTCTCAATTCACTCAAAACAATTTAACTACAAACTTTGTCATAATACATGTAATTAAAATAATGTTTACCTTTTCATAATCCGTGAGGAACGTCTGGCATCCATGATGTAAACAATAAACCGCGGGAAGTGTATAATTTTTTTTCCGCACAACCGGGGAACTGCAGATAAACTCTATCATACACACAATTAGAAAAATGCTGAGATTGTGTATTGTTATCAGCAAGTTCAAGACCGGCTAATCGGGGAGAGTGTCAGATAACAGTGGTAAACCAAAATATGACTAATGCGACCGAGTTTGGATAGATTTTACTCTTAACTTGAACCGGGGAGTTCCTCAATTCGCGGTGTTTCCCCAGTTCGTTGGTGTGTATTCACACAGAACTCCGCGGTTGGGGGCATTTACAAACACGCACGCACACACACACACACACACACACACACACCTATCTGAACTCTACTGAAAACATTTCTATGGCAGTTTTTTTATTGAAGAAATATTGTCTCTTCATGCCTAAATTTACAGCAGCTCATTCATGTTTAACCCAGAAAATAAATACATATACCATTTATTGCATCAGCAATTGGTGTAGATCCAGATCAGCGGCACATCTGTGTCATCTGATCAGCTGTTCACTTTTTAATTTATTAGGTAATGTCCAACCAAAATGCGAATAGTGAAGATCCTGATCATATGACACTTATGAGCAGGCAGATCTGGATCTACACTATTTGCCCATATGGAGTAAAGGGTTACGAGGTAATTCAACTTTTGTGGAAATTATGCTGCCTCAGTTGTGGTAAAGCTCTATGAACTGAGACTAAATGATATTTAGATATTGTAAATCAATATAAAACAAATCAATTTCATAACAAAGTGCTGAAAGTGGTGCAAAATATGTGATGCACAATGACGAAATTTGGCTTATAGACTTTGTAGTAAGTGTAGATCCTAATATAGTTGCGGATTCTCACGAGAAAAAAGAAACGACCTGTTATCTGATGCATTAAGAATGCTTCTCTGACTGACAGATGAACAGTGTAGAGCCTGTTTAGACTGTGGGGACCAAGGTCTCACTTGTCACAAAGGTCATAAGCCCCATTTTTTCACGGAGCGTCAATAATAATGAAACTTTTCAGATATAGAATTTGCAATATATGCTGGAATTTTATTGTCTCAACAATTTATCACTGTGACTAAAAAAATTACCATTGTCTTTAGAATTCATGTTTAACAAAATTCACCAAGTATTATGATTTTAATGGAGTTGTTGTACAATAATTATTGATTTGTTTTGAAGGGTTTTGTGAAACTAATATTGAGTTGGAGCAGTTAAAAATGTTCAATTATACATTCAGATATTGTACTTACAGAATCAGATACATCATGGTTGCAAAATTTAATTAATACTCACAACTGATGTATGCGTTTTTTTAATAAACTAGTTTTGAATTATGTGTTTTTGTTCTTTATAGTTGTCTTTCAGGCCAACTTACTTGACATTTTGTTGTTGAAAGGCATCAAATATGTGTGTTTATTAACCCTTTACTCCAAATGCACTGTTTGTTTCACATGTGCAAACAGTGAAGATCCAGATCAGCTGGCAAATGCTTGCAATCAGTATCTACAGTGTTCCATTCTTGATCAGAAATAACCTAATGAATTAAAAACACTGCATGTTCTGATCAGTTGGCATTTATGTGCATGCTCATCGGGATATACACTATTAGCTTATGAGAAAACAGCCTTTTCCCATGTAGTAAAGAACAACAGTTGCAAATACCTGCATATGCTTAGAGTACTGTGCATTGTAGAAGACACTAATAGAAACATTTTATATAGTTGTGGTAGTCATATTTCTTCATTAAAATGTATGTGGTGCTAAGCATAAGTCAGTTTTTAATGAAAGTGACATTTGTATGTTTTCAAACATTCTTAATATAGTATGCATCATCATGAATCCCAGAGGAAACTGCAGACTGTACACCTGTTCAGTAGAGCAAAGAATGTCTTTTTACTGAAATTGATTGTGAACTGGGTTCAAATCTTCATCAGATTAGTTGAAATGGAGAATAGTCTAGAGAAAATTCTTCCATGGTCTTATTTTGCGCATTTCAATTATGCGGTATGCGACCCTTGTGTGTGGACTGAGGAAACTGCAGAAGAGTCTCATCCCTGTGCCCAAGATTATAAAACTAAATCAGGAGGTCAGTCTCAAATCTCAAATCTCAAGTTGGCTGAAATGGCGACTGGTTGCTTTTATGATCTAAGGCCCTGGTTAGCTATGAACAGTCTATAGACTCGAAGTCTAGTTCTCCATGCCCAGGCCACAGTTCCTCCACAATGTGGCATTCGCATAAAGGTAAATAAAATGGCATTTTGAAACAAGTAAACAACCAAAACACAAACATCTTATTGCATAGTTTTTTTATTTATAGTTTGCTTAAAATAATTCAAATAGTAAAAATAAATAAAACACAATCATTAATAGCAATACCTTCATATGCTAAGAGTTCTGTGTATTGTAGAAGACACTTATAGAAACATTTTATATAGTTGTGGTAGTCATATTTCTTCATTAAAATGTATGTGGTGCTAAGCATAAGTCAGTTTTTAATGAAAGTGACATTTGTATGTTTTCAAACATTCTTAATATAGTATGTATCATCATGAATCCCAGAGGAAACTGCAGACTGTACACCTGTTCAGTAGAGCAAAGAATGTCTTTTTACTGAAAGTGATTGTGAACTGGGTCCAAATCTTCATCAGATTAGTTAAATGGAGAATATATAGTCTAGAGAAAATTCTACCATGGTCTCATTTTGCGCATTTCAATTATGCGGTATGCGACCCTTGTGTGTGGACTGAGGAAACTGCAGAAGAGTCTCATCCCTGTGCCCAAGATTATAAAACTAAATCAGGAGATCAGTCTCAAATCTCAAGTTGGCTGAAATGGCGACTGGTTGCTTTTATGATCTAAGGCCCTGGTTAGCTATGAACAGTCAATATATAGACTCGACGTCTAGTTCTCCATGCCCAGACCACAGTTCCTCCACAATGTGACATTCGCATAAAGGTAAATAAAATGGCATTTTGAAACAAGTTAACAAGCAAAACACAAACATCTTATTGCATAGTTTTTTATTTATAGTTTGCTAAAAATAATTCAAATAGTAAAAATAAATAAAACACAATCATTAATAGCAATGAAACCATATAAACATAAATCCACAATACTTAACACTTCCAAAAATGTGAATTTTAGTCTTAAGACTTATGATAAGTATTGAACAAAAATATAGACATATTAGTCATCTACTTGAGTTGTCCCTTAACAAGAGTATGCACCATTTTGTTAATTAGTGTAATGCTTTCCGAATTATAAAAGGTTCATTCAAACATAACTTGCTTTATACTGTTACTCTTTTATTGTCTTTCTATTAGTAATCATTATCAACAATATGCTCCTTCTGACCTTCCAAACCCAGATGACACAGACACATCCCCATTTTTATTTTACTTATTTGATTCCATGGCTAACCTTATTTTATAGGCTGATATTTATTAGTTTTACAACCTTCATAATTATCTCCTGTAGAAGCTTTCTAAACAGATGTAATTATTTGTGATACAATTTATGTACAATTCAACAAAAAAATCTTATATCCTGATCAGCTACACTCAAAATTGATAACTTGAAATAATGTCAATGTTTGACAATGATTTCAGCTCACATACTTCAAAATATGAATCTAAACTATCACTCTACCTCATAGCTATAGATCATTATGCACATGGGTGATCAGTGTAAATCCAGACTTAAGTGCATACACTAGACTACGATGCACTGTTCGCATCCTGGTCCCACGATTATAAAACTGAGTCTTCACTTCAGCCAATCAGATGCTTGAGACTTGAGACTGGTTTCCATTTTCAGGTCCCCCATGTTATAAAACTGAGCATAGAAACCAGTCTCAGTTTTATAACCTGCAGCCCAGTTGTATAATCTTGGGACCTGATCAGAAATACTCTAACAATGTAAAAGCGAGAATGGATGTTATCTACTTTGTCAACATGTTACTTTCTGTACAGTTTATCAGGGTATGGGTGTTGTCTAGACACATCAATTTGCAAGTCTGAATGTGTTCACCAATCACCCGATAATAGAAACAGCAAAAGCACCAGTATGACAAACAAATGAATCACGTAATGTAAATATAAAATATGGCAAAACAACATATTGTCTGACAATTTCAACCCTTATACATGTATTCCATATTCAAACATGTTTGGCACTGGTTCATCCGAACGCAAAACCATTACGTGAATTTGAGTTCTTTTAATTTTGACGCAAAGAGTAACCAGAAGACTCCCATTTTTTTAAATTTGATATTTCGAAAACTTAACATATGACAATAACATGTTCAAAAATAACAACATTCGCCGTCTACTTTCACACTTTTATTACGTCAAAGACAGTAGGGGTACACTGAAATCGGTGCCATAATGCTCGCGTTACGTATATTTTTGATGATATCTAAAGTACATACAAAGTCTCCATTCAGTAATTTTAATAAAATTAATAACTTGTGCCGGTGCATTTTCAAAGCAAATTTCGTATCATATCGGCGTTAAATACATAGTATAATCACTCAGTTTAGGAAAAACTGGAGGAAATCAGGTTGTCTACATAGATGGCGTTTTTCAATAACGGTTGTCTGCAATTGGAAATATTTTACATCTTTCAATAACGTGATCATCACAATTATTCTGGCCAAATTTCACACGATTAGGACAAAATTTAGTTTTAGACATCAAAATTGCAGGAGCAACGTATCCAATTTCCTTAAATGAAAGTTTCATAAACGATTAGATGTTAACATTGTAAGATTAAAACGGAACGAGTGTGAGCATCTATCCAGCCAGAAAACAGTATGTCACACAAAGGCTTTTTCTTCAATTTTCAAAGTGCGTTAATCATTTTCATGTCATTTACAAAGTAGATTCCAAAATAAGATGCTAGCAAAAATGTGCAATAGACTTATGTTACAGCTAAACACAATGGTGTCATAAACAGCTACTGTTTTGTCTAGATATGAACAACCGAATTATCAATTTATTCCTTCTTTTTATTTTATTATTTATTTTAATTTTGAGACAGCAAAACCTACTGTCATTAGATCAATCATTTGCGAAGTGGATAACTGGATAAGTCTGATAGCCGATATTGTTTTGTATGTTCCAATAATTTAAAACATTTTTAAGGTAAAGATACTGGATGATAGAAACATAAGTGCGTGAAAAAAAGTTTTTCTTCAAATATTCTGAGCACACTTTATATGAAGTTGCAGGAAAATATAAATCGACAACTTAATTATAAAAACTTTTTTCCGGTGGAATAGACAAAATCGTGTTTAAAGGTTTAAAAATACATCACATATAGAAAAAAAAAGATAAAGCAAGTCATTTTTGACGAATCTTTGAATAATGATGGTGTAAATACCGGACACTGGCAAATTTATAGCAGTTTTAAAACCTAACAATAAATGACTTCTTTCATGTACCAAACAAAATCAGGACACAGAAAATGATACAATTGACTTGTAATAATGATATCGGTAATACATCAAATTAATCTTTGTGCAAGTTATATCGGTAAAATACAAACAAATTAACTGCTAACAAAAATCAAGATCAATAAGAGATACTTTACTAATATGATTCCATCGAACAGTGAAACCCCTCCATTAACCCATCTAAGACTGAACAATAGTGATTTTAGTAGTGAGTCGGTCTTTATTCCGGAGAAGAAAACAGTGCAAAACTGTTTAACGGGACATTGAAAATATGGTGGTATTATTTTCGGACTGTGCCCAGGATCATAAAACTAAATCTGGAGATCAGTCTCAAATCTCAAGGATCTGATTGGCTGAAATGCCATTTCAGCCAATCAGATCCTTGAGATTTGAGACTGATCTCAAAACTTAGTTTTATGATCTTGGGCCCTGGTCTTTATGGGCGGTTTTACCGTAAATTATTTCTGAAAGATTTCCAACAAATGAATAATAATTATATACATGCATATGAAAATAAGTACCGACATAAATGTGTAATTATTAAGCATTTAAACAATGTATCATAGTACATCTCGTTTTGCCCAACTGTTCAAATAGTTAGGGAAAATAAATGTTAAATATGTGTATAAGATAACGGCAATATCATCTTCAGAAACCTGTTGGTCAATTTCGAGAGATCATAATATTAAAATGTTTCTGTACAAAATATACGATGATCTTTTCAAAAATTATATATTAAGAAAATCTCAATTTTGGTAAGATTAGGAAAATGGCTAAAAATGACACTATCTGAAATACAAGCACAGTTAGAAAAGCTAAAACACCTCACACATTCACAAATAAAACATGTATGCACTCCTAAAAGATAAAGAAAACATCAGGTATTCAACCCCATTCTTTCATCTCTTAACTTATGAATTTTGAATGTATTGTGATTTAATTACGGCAAAAACACAGTAAAAGAAAACGTAATTACGCTGTCTTGACTGGATTAAGCATAATATTTTATTATTCCATTCTTATACCTTATAGGTAAGGTTATAACGATGTGATACAAACAGCCAAAATATCAATGACGGCATTTGCCTAACAACCACAGAATAGGACCACCACCCTTCCCCTTGCCCTTACGATGCGAAGCTCGTTTAAAATACTTAATTCATTAACTACTTCTTTTACTTATAGAATGGGCTGAATGGCACAGTTGAATTTTCATCTGGTTTTGAGACTTACGCGTTATTTCCAAAAGTAACTTGAGGTTAAAAGAATCGTGTCGTGATTGAAGAAGATATATCTTTCTTATTTCAGTGGATTCATTGTTCTATTTTGAAAGTCCCAGTTCCGGTGTTAATTCCATCTGTCTGCCACTGGTTGTGTTAATCATTCACAATATAATTCCAGCAAAACAAAAATGTTTGAACTTAAACAATGATAAAAAAAATCTGAATTCACGTTGATGTGAGTCGAGTTAAGCTATTGAATTCGATTCTGACATGTCTGTTATAAAACTGTTGCTAATAGTTAACATCGTTATAAATTGGCGAATCTGTATCTGAGTTGTCAATTCTGTCGTAAACAACTATTGTTTCGTCTCCATCTGAATAAACTTGCGGTAAACTTTTTCGCACTTGTGATTGAGAATAGCGTACAGGTTCCAATAAACATTCATAAATTCCTTCAGGTACTTTTATTAAATATTGGATTTCATTTAAATCGTCTACCATACAAATGTCTTTCGACAAGGATATCCAAATGTTATCAAGGTCCCATACCCGATTTTTCTCAAATTCGGATTTTAATAATCTACATGCTTGTACATTCTTGCAATTGGTGGCATCGTAAAACAGTTCAGTGTCAGTTATTCTCGAATCTTTCAGAAGTTCTGTTAATTTAACGATATCATTATACTTTGAACACAGCGAAATGGATGCTTTGTAATAGGGATCAGCGCACGTTTTACAAGAATCTGCTAACACTTTCCATATTCTATGAAAACACTTTTCGTTCTTATTCAAAATAGCATAGAAAAGACAATAAGTTGACGGCACAACTGAACAGGCATCAAAAATGATGCAAAATATTTTCGTTTCGTTAAGATAAAGTGCCTCTTCGAGTGATTTTAAAATCAGTGTTTTATCTAGACCAAGTTCTTCTTCCAAAGTTAAGTCGACAACCAACGAAAGTAAGCCTTGTAAATCTCGTCGTAATACACAAAGAAGTATTTTGGAACTGACGTTACAGTCATTGTCGGTCGCATTATGATTAAGTACATCGAGACATGCTGCAGAAAGGCATTTTTCTCTACTGCACTCGCATATTTGTTTTAAAACACCTGTTACTATCGATTCTATTTCATCCTGGAATGATTTCAACATATTATTTAGCTCGTGCTCATTTCCATAAATTAAAAATGCATAGACTTTAGACACCACCGCGCTTAATTTATATTCTTTAATCTTAAATAAGATGTCTCCTTCACTTATTTCCTCCAATGTTTGTAAATTTTCGTCGTTCAAATGCCATTCGTGCTTTTCAAAAAAGCACTCTATCAAGAGTTCGCACTGCTGAAAGGTCAGTTTACCACTCCTGTACATATGTATTGCCTGAAGTAAAGTTGATGGCTGAATTACCAAATCCATTTCGCACAACAACTGAAAGATTTTCATATTCAGTCGTAGTATTTTTATTTTACAATCATTATCACAAACCAAATCGTCCCTTTCAATATCTGCCAACAGAAACGGCAATACCGTCGTATTGTTCCACCTTAGAGAGAGTAAAATATCAGGCAATGTCGGACACAGTTGTTGTTTTGAGTAAACTCTCAAAAGAGTATAAAATCTTGCATCTTTGCGTTTGATTGTTTCTTTTAAAATTTCACGTGTCT
This sequence comes from Corbicula japonica, assembly GCA_038501625.1. Taxonomy (NCBI): domain Eukaryota; kingdom Metazoa; phylum Mollusca; class Bivalvia; order Venerida; family Cyrenidae; genus Corbicula; species Corbicula japonica. The sequence continues at coordinate 81,114 of JAZAYU010000802.1, forward strand.
CGGAACAGTTTTGCACGCTGTGCTTTAAGCTTTGTAAAGTGTTTTCAAATACAGACAATTTTCCTTTCTTGGCCGCGACAAGAAGGCATTTCATGTCTGATACAAAACCTTGCTTGATTAAGAATTTAAAAACTTCAGGTCTCCTTATGCACTTCAATAAGATATTTACAGCCTGGTTTGTCTTGGAAAAATCAGAGTTTTGAGTCTCGAGATTTTGCCATATCTTTCGCACATCATTTAACTCTCCTATCTCAACCGCTCTCTCTAACAAATTTTCTCGACAAAGTCTGGGATATTTTGACATAGAGTGAATAACATCTGCCCCTAAGTTTGAATAATCTATCCCGCTTGTCTTGGTATTTATTAACTCAGACATGATATAAGATTGTAACTCTGTGTTTTCAAGCACTTCATTATGATGTAAAATGTTTTCTGTGGAAATTCCATTTTCCTGAAAAACTACAGACACATTATTGTTATCAAGGTTTTCTAACAATGCGACCTTCAATATTATATCGTTTGGATTCCAATTGTCTGCTTCTTTGAGTTTTGATATTGTTGATACTAACTTTGGGATATCTTGTGTTCTCGATACGAATAATGCAAAATAGCATGATGCTTCAATCTCAACAGAACATTGTTGCAATTCTCTCATGACGATACAAAATTGGTCCTTTCTAAAGAACGAATTCTTCAGGGCCTTGTTAATTGTATTCAATGACAGCGGCCAGTTTCCATGCGTTTTCAAAGTATGTATTGTTCGCTTAACTTTATCCAAATTACCCTTCATACAATATTCAACAAAAGCTCTCTCATCTGGATAAAACCCGTTGTTTTCGAAACACTGGCATATGTTTTCATCTTCTAAAACACAAACCAATGCAGTATACATGATCTTTTTATCCATTTTTTTTTTCTCAGCATTTACGTTAAACAAATTTTGGAAAACCGAGAATGTGACATCCTTACCAATATCATCATATCGTTCAGCCACATAAAGAAAGTGATAGGCAGTGGGCTGCATGCCCTTTCGTAAAAACAAATCGTAAATTTCCAAGTTATACACAGACATTAAGAAAGCTCTCCTCATTGATTTTCTTGTTGTTTCCATTTTATTGATTATTAGACTTATTGTGTTGACATTTGGTACTGGCATTGTAATGGCTAGCAGTAGTGTTTGATCATCGAGTGTAATATCTCGTTTTAACAAAAATCTGAATAACTCCGGGTACGCCAAAGACTCCTTTAAAAGCGATTTGGCAAATGTGCTTCTACAATCCCATTTATCGAAGAGAATCAATTGTTTAAGTCTGTCGGTTACATGGTGCATCTCGCCAGCATTCGCACTACGCAATAAAAAAAATTCAGTTTCAATTATTCCAACGTCGGTTAGTATTTTTCTGACTATTTTATTATCACACAATTCTTTCCATAAGTCTGAATGAACTTGTTTCAACTCTCTGTCAGTACAATACGTCTGATATTTTAACTTCCAAAGAATATTTTCCACTGATTTTATATCTTTTCTGATAGCGGCGACGATGTTTGCTTCTGACACATGTATGCCCGCTTTAATAAAGGCATCAAGTACTTTTATGCTAAATAACGAGTCAAGAACATTATCGACATTTTTGTCTTTTATCAAGTTATTGTTTTCTTTTAAGTCTTTTATCACTTCCACCAATAAATCTTCGCAGCGGGACCTGCTAGCTGCACCAAGACACGCTGTGTCGGGTTTACACACATTGGTTTTAATTGCACGATACAACGGAATGTCCCCGTTTTCCAATGCAATGCACAATGATTTGTGTCTATTCTGCCAGTTAATCTTTTTTCTTGCAGTTATTTTACTTGAATCGTATTCAAACATATCCACATCTCTGCTTTGTACAGCATCAAGTAAATAATTTTCCTCACTTTTGACAAAGTGAAGTAGTTTGAGAACTTCTGTATGACCAGCTCTACATGCACCATGCCAAGCGTAGCGATACATTATACACACTCTGCAAGGTTTAGATTTCTCTCGTATATGCCTACAGGGTTTGTGCACTTTCAATATTTGTTCTAACAAACAGACTGATATATTTGGTCTCTTTTCACAAAACAAATAAATAAAAGGCTTATCTTCAAAAGCAATGTTACCATAATCATTGTCAAGAGGAGACAGTAAAAAATCTAAAATAATCCTTCGCTTTTTTAGTTCATCTATTAACATTAGGAGGACGTCAACGGAGTTAAGACACGCGTGCATTGTTACTGTATTAACGTTGTTTTTCTCAAGGACTTCAGTTATTACTCTATCAACTAAACAATTGTAATATTCTTTTGTGATGTAAACATTTTCGGCACGGTAGTGATCTTCTTTCACAGAAATATTCTCCATTAAAAAGTCAATGCTACAGTATTTGATAATTTTTTCAAACATGCCTATTCGAACTAAATAAAACCCAGTTGCGTCATATATCGTGTTGTCTAGAAATTGATAACCCTCCTTATTTCTGTGAACAAAACCTCCCTCCATTGTTTCCAAATGATCGTGAATTTTACGATATATTTCATCCAGTTCATCTTCGTTTTTGACACAGTGACATAACTCAGACAAAAGGCAATCATTTTCCTCCGACCTATTAACAAATGTGCATCCCTTGATCCATATAAACATTAAGGCAATTCGCTTAGTCTGAACTAGATCTGACACAAATTTACCGCCAACGGTATTGTTTCTTTTGAAAAATAAATCTTCTTCTTTAAAAAATTCTTCATTTGATGCAAATAACATGCACATGTAAGGAAACCCTAAATCCGACTTGAACGCTTTAATACATTTTTGAACAAGTTCTATTTTAACTGGTTTCTCTTTGACTTCTACATGTTCTAGCGCACCTGAAAGAATATTTTCCTTTTCGGTGATGGAGAGATTTTCAGTCTTTAAAAAAACTATGTTTTCATTATCGAACAGTTTTCTCCATTCTACAGAATCTTTAATTTCCTTTAAGACAAATTCTCGTGTTGCAATAATAAGTTTGAATGCATTTACATTTACCAGGTTATAAAGTTTATCTAAAACGGGATACCAAGACGCTCGCTTTCTTTCATCTAGTTCGTGATTGCCAAATATATCATCGATAAATACTATGTGAAATTGGTTAGGTTTTATGTTATGAACTTCGCTGGGAGAAAAAATCTGGATGCACCGTTTGGTTTTGGACTGCCCTCGCATTACTTCAAGGGCAGTAGCGGTTTTGCCTTCACCAGGCCCTCCACTTATTATCACAATTCCTTTTTCTTCAAGTGTTCTCTCAACCGATCGCATTTGTTCCGTCGGTATATACTGATCAGCCTTACGCAGTGTTGAGCACGTTCGATCTGTAACAAAAATAGTCGACCGTGTATATTTATGTCATGTGCGTTTACTGCGTTGCATTCACATTATAAAATTTAGATTCAGTGTTGAGCCAAATCAAGATAAAATTACTATTGTGCATTAGTTGCCTAAAATGTAAGAAAAACCATATAAAGATAGATTTATAGCCAACCCCAGTTCTCGCACAACTGCTAAATTTGTGTGTCCTCTTTACGTCTTGTCTTACAGGCATAACATAATAGGTAATTAGGAAATGCGAAAAGGTTTTTGAAACTACTGACAAACTCTTTTTTGGTCTATTGAAATTTCTGGTGACGTTTCGTTTTCAAGAGGCTTAAATCAAATATTTTTCAGGTGTTCTCTTTGCCAACATATGCTTTTAAACACTGTACACTTCAAGTCCTTATGATTTAATAAGAAAAAATTGAAATCTCAGGAATATTGCCACATTCAGAAGACAAATCCTCCCCATAACAGCCAAAAAGAAGAGAAAGAGATAGCATGGTTAATAAATTGATCAGTTTCAAAACATACACCTCAAACAATCAATAAAAATGAGAACCTGAGGGATAACCGCCTTGGAACGGTCAGTGGCTAAACACTTCGCCAATGGGGGTTTAAACCAGGTTCTAGAGTGCATCGACCTCACACTTGCCCCAACAGGTTCTCATATGAACAAACAATTACAAGTTGTCTTTGTGAAAAAACTCCAACCCATCAATAAACTCGACATAGTTGTAAGGTTTTTATAGATGGTTCTTTTGATAATTATACATACAGAACATCAAGATGACATCATAACAGCCTTTTATAGCGAGGTATCTTGGTGATTTGTTAAATATAGATAATAACCACGTTTAATTTTGTTAAATGTTCTTCGCCAAATATCAGGGTTAAAAAAACATTAGAAAATTGAACAGTGTGAACTATGCATAGGATATTTGTAAGATGTTAAACATTTAAACAATATGATTATTAAAATCAAGATTCAGTTTAAAAAGTCAAAAAGGACAAACGAAATGCTTTTAGCTATTTTAAAGATAAAGATATATGATAAAGCAAGCAATAGTACATATAAAGTACAGTTACACGAAATATTGAAACGCAAAATGCCAAGAAATAATCAAAATTAATAATGCATGAATTATGCTAGCGGTTTTTCCAAATCGTTGTGTTTTCATAGGTATATTTTTTTGGTACCATTGTATCTTTAACGACTATTACATGTTCAGAATTTCCAGACTACAGATTACATGAAATCATCAAATTTAGATCAATTGTTACCAATTGTGACGATTTCACCTGTTGACCAAACATAAATAGTTTTTAAGAATGACAGTCCTTATTCCACAACTCCGTTTTACGTCGATTAGGTATAGAGCTAAAGGACTACCATAATTCTCAAATGATATGTAAAACACAGTTTGTAAGAAACATTAAGTTATATCAATATCGCTATTGATAAATATTTTTTTTAAATTTATTAACACGTTTTCTGTATCCTTTTTATCTGTGCCCCGCACTGATAGTTTTGTTTTTGTTTGAATTATTCCCTTTCTTTTTATACTCTTCAGAAAACAACAACAACAATAATAATAATAATAATAATAATAAGGCAGTCTTTATGACAGCCATATCCCCGCCGCATTAGAGAATGTTGAAAAGGTAATTAATGCTTAAAAGGACATATAAGTTTTAAAAAAGTGTTTAAAATTTGTTTGAAAACTTTCTCCACATTGGGCTTATGTTCATTTTCGAAATTAGAGAAAATAACTCCTACATAAATTTAATGGTAATTTAACATAAGTACATCCCTTGTTTTGGCTTGCTATTCCACGTAATTAAAATATTTGACCTCAATATGTGACTCTAAGCCAGCACGGTTAAAGCATATGTTCTGCACATTGTCTCGATGAGTTGCACATTTGACCATATAGGTCATATAATATCTTGAAGTGAAACTATGGGCCTGACACAAAACACAGCTAAAACCTTTGACCTTGGCCTACAACCTGCATAGTTCAAATATCGGTCTTCAAATCATCTCAATGGAGTGAACATTTAAGTGTCATGAAATTTCTTCTAGGAGTTTAGATGATATGAAGCGGATACCAAATACATAGTTTAAACCGTTAAACAAGACTCGTGGCCTTGACATTTAGCCAGCATGGTTGAAACATAGGTTCTGCACATTGTCTCGATGCCATCGGGTGAACATCTGACCATAGTTTTATGAAACTCCATAAAACGTTTTAGAAGTTTTGAAGCGGACAAGAAATCCGGAGGCCGTATGGACGGACGGACTCACGAAGAACTTTCCTTTATCTCCTACCGCTACACGGCGGTGGATAATAAAAGAATAGACAAGTGTTGTGCTGAATAGCCCTCGATAAATTAATCTTAATTGCACGTTGAAAGGTTTAAACCGCTTATATTCTGGAGGCAGTTCCAGGCTCCTTACGTTTATGAAAGTCTGTTGTACATAATCTAGAACCTGTAGTACTGAATCTATGCATTTTGATACAAGTTTTGAAAAAAGAAGAAGAGTACGCTTACTTTTTACTACCGAGATAGAAGACATGCATACACAGCACTTTTATTATGTCTTACATGAATATGAGCCAGTTTCTGACAAATGGTAGTTAATGGTTGTTTTTTTACATCCAGTACCTCATTAAAACTTGAATATTTCGTTAAACTTCTTTCAGTATTTTTAAACGTATAACTCTTAAAAGGAGTCAAAAACTTCATTCATAACATAAAAAACTTTGAATACTTGTGTTCAAACGATTTTTGTAATATAAAGTTCAACTATGGTATAAATACCACTCTCCAAGAGTCTGGCTCGTATATAAATTGATTACCGTATAATAACTGAGCCGATGCATCGAGTTCATTATCTTGAATAGCTGAAAAAATAATGCAAAGTAGGTTAAAACTGCGTAAAGAGAAAGAGAGCCAAATGGTCATATCACGCTTACTTAAAACCATTTCTATACTCCTCCAATCCTAACACAAGTAAATTAATCAATAAAAAGAAATGAAACGGTGTAATATCGCGACCTCGCATCCTGGTTTCGCGATCTCGCATCCTGAAAAGACGAGCATACCTTTAAAGTTTCAAGTCAATATATTCAAAACTGTAGGAGAAGTTCACGGCACAAAATTGTGAAAAATCCTCCCCACCAAAACATAATGGACTGATCCACACGAAAATATGTCACACAAATGTATACTTCATAAACAATTATGTTAAAAGTTTCAAGCCAATATATCATTAAATTTGTAGAAGCAGTTTGCCTTATTAGATTTTGTCGGATTTGTAATGGACTAATGGACTGATCCACATGAAAACAAATGCATATTTACATTTCATGTCAGGAATATCTTAAAAGTTCAAAGTAAATGACTACAAAACTGAAGCAAAAAATCAACTCAAAATGATAATGGAATAATCCATACGTAAAATATGTATCTTTAATCTACATGAGAACATAATTTGAGAGTTTCAAGTCATTATCTTAAAAACTGTAGAAGTTATGCCGAACATATTTGTAAAAGTTTATGTCAATGTTTTCAAAACTGAATGAAGAAGTAATTCGCGTCAAAAAATTTGTTGTGCTCCCATAAAAAATGGACTGATCCAAATGTCACACACATCTACACTTCATGCCGAACAATTTTGATTTATAACATTTCAAGTCCATTTCATCTAAACTGTAGAAGTAGTTTGCGTCACCAGATTCGTTAAATCTTGCTTTCCTCTGAAACATGAAGTATAACCCAATATGTCACGCACATCTTCACTTTATGCCACATTCTTTTTTGGCAACCAACCAACCAACCAACCAACCAATCATCTAACCAGTCAATTAAACTTCGTTTGCGCAGGATAAAAAAAATCAGAAAACTTTTAACAGATCGTATTCAATTTGAAAACATTTTTAATTTTAAGAAGGTATAAGTCACGGGTTCTCAGACTGACAATTATATGAAATGGCAAGTAAAGAATTTAAAAGAAAACTAGATTTTAACACTACAAGGCAGGGACCTGGGTAACCCAAGGACATGATTTAATTTTTTTAGTAAAGTCAGCTGTATAAATGTTCTTACTTAGTTCGATTGTAATCGAGTCATGTCTCAAACAGTCCAAAATCTAATGACATTTTGGAAATAGGTTTCAGTGTAACAAGTCAATGATCACAACGTACGGGTTGGAGATTTGAGTCTTTGAGTTGATACTAAACTTGAAGATGAAGAACTGTTTAAACAGTTTAAAGATCAGTTATGGCCACTTTAAAATATTGGATATAATATACGAGTGACGAACTAGGTCTGCTTTTCAGCTGCGTGGGGAGGCCGTGTTTTCTGTGTGAGGCAATTCCTGACATGCACAATTCACTTTTTGTAGTATAAAAATGCTGTGGCAAGATGGAAACGTATTTTGTTTTTATTCAATATCGTATCGGATATGGAATATATTGTTAAAACTTGAAATATCTTACGCTCATAAGCGTTGTAATAACTGCATGTGTGCAGCCTTTATTTCCATTGTACCATATTTTAATTCAGATATGCATGGTATACCACTACGGAACTAAAGACATGTTTGAAAACCTAAATATAAACCACGGAATGGGAATGGTAATTTTATGTAAATCCTTCGAGTAAACCGGAAACAAAGATATATACCTGATTTGGAAACACGGGTGTATATTTCATCAACCGTTTTTGAGATCTTGTCTAACCTCCTCTTCAGAGTTCCTTGCATTTGATTCATCTTCATTTGGCATTCTAGTATCTCTTCTTTCGTCTCAGAATTGTTCATCACATACGCATAAAACACTTCTAGAACAGGCGCGATACTCAACGGACTTTTTTCAATTGTTTCAATTTCGTCCAGTGTTTTAGCCTCGAAGTCATTATCATTACAATACGTTAGCAACAGGTTGATAGAGCGTGAAAAGTCAGACCATTTCTGCTCAAAATCGAGCTTTTCAAAGGAAGGATTCGGGTTGTGATTGATCGCATTGCGAGCCAAGCGAATGCTTTTGATTTCATTTTTAACTAAAGGTGAAGATAGCGTACACACGTTTTGGATTACAGCACACAGAAGTGTAACATCCCAACTTTCTAAATTGAATGGTGAATTGTTAGCAGGGAATATAATATCACACTGAGCCTGTGAAAGGATACGTCGGGCTCTTAAGCTGTTTACTGTAGTTTTCTTATTATTAAGATAAGCTTCGACAGTATTGGATCCAGCTGCGAATGTCAATACTTTGCGCAAAACTTTTGGTCCGGTTTCATTGACAAGTCTAAAATATCGGCAAAAATATTCATTTTCTGGCGTGTAGTGTCCTCGTCCTGAAGCCATAGTTGGTGTCTGTGTCACCTGTAAATGATAGTTATATGAAGTCAATATAACATGGATCGAAATTATACTGTTATTTGGTGTAAATATTGAGTTGCGGTGCTAGGCGGAATGGGCAGTAATATGCATTTCCATTACTTCCCATGAACTGGCTCAATCAAACCGAGCCTGCAATATTTCATATTTGTCGATGGGTTACCGCCTTGAACGGTCAGTGGCTTAACAATTTGCCACTTGGGGTTAAAACCACTAAACCAGGTTCTAGGGTGCACCAATTTCACACTTGTCTCAAAAGGTTGTCATATTGACAAACAAGTTCCACTTGTCTGGTGAAATAACTATCTCCAACCTATCCATCCACTCGACAACTTTGCATGCAAAAGCACAAACACATATAACAAAGAAAAACACAGTTAACAATTGAAGCAAAAAGCATTCTAAAGCAAAAGGGCGGGTACTTAATGACGTTACCAAGGCCATAGCATCTGGAGTCAAATCAGCAAGAATACGATAAAGGAGATAAAAGAAACATATCGAGCTTCTATGCTCTTATACAAGATTTCTCTATAAACCTTCATAAACTACCGTCGTGCAACCAAAGAGAACCTTCATAAACTACCGTCGTGCAACCAAAGAGGTAAGCATAATCAGCTGTAGGTGGGCTAATCACCTGGCCTGCAGAGCGCTGTAGAATATCATGTTAGTAACCTTTAATTTTGAATTTACATATGATTTTTACGAACAACAGAAATTAATATTGACCATTATTTTCTTAAGTTTTTAAATAAAATCTCCATAAAAACTGGCTGTGAAAACCTTGTTCCAATAGATATTTTAAATTGCACCTGTATTGTCGAATTACATCTGACTATGGGTGTCGGCGATAAAACTTTCAGGAGGTTTTCCTTAATTTCTGTTACATATAATCTTGTTCTTAACGTTTTTAGACTGGCGCATGCGCCAGTCTTAAGTAACGATGCCGTGAACACGGCGACGCGCCGATGTTAACTTCGGGTGTATCATTGCGACCACGAGAGCGTATCAAGTAAGTGGGGTTTTGTGGTCAACGCGAGAGCAGGCCGAAATGTTCTGCACAAGTGTGAAGCACAATGCAGCACACCATTCCACGAATGCTGAGCGATTGATAGTAAGTTTCCTTGTAATTTTGGAGCATCCATGCCAAAAACGCCAGCTAACAAATGTAGAGTGAAATCACGACCAGCTACGGCAGTGAACAAGCAACTGGATATGCATGAGTAGTTTAGTTACGCCTGAAAGATTTCGTAGTTGTGTGGCATAAAAAGTTGTGGATTTTAAGAAAATACAAATATTTCGAGAAGGAATGCGAACTTTGAAAGATAATGCTACAAATAAAAACAAGAAAACAATTTAATGTTGTTGTTCGAACAACTATGAAAGGATATTAAAAGAACGATTAAAAACAAATCAGTCACGTGACAAGCGGGAGATAGCGTGGGTTGCCATTTTGGTTAGGTTGGAGCAGTTGTGGATCGAGATTTTGCTCAGCTTTCAAGGACCGGGCCGGGCCCCAGTGTTCTCCCAGCTATCATAACGGTTGTCGCGCCCGACAACCGTTAACAAGCTTTGATCTATTCCAACAAGCGTTATATTCGCCGAAATCCGTTTATTCAAAATCGACATGTCATAATTTTCTGTTTCTTGCATTGTAAACACAGGTCGCTTTTCAATACACACCTCATTCAAGGTTAAGCAATGGACGATTTGAGCAATCACAATCGATTTCTTTACTATCAGCTGGATAACTCCGCCTCTCCACGTGGTAGAATTCGCAAGACTGTCGGTGTCGTTTGATCGTATTTTGGCTCTGCCGACTGTTGATATTCTCAATTAATAGCGGGTGAGTTTGACATAATGTTCAATGATTTAAATGAGATGCGATCATGAGTAATAATTTGGTTATTCTTTGTTCTGTGATTAGAAGACAAACACTTCGAAAATTGTACTGTATTCATGTATGAAAATAATTGCGCGATAATTGATATATTTTAAACAAATCTATTGGCAAGTTGCAATTAGAACTTAAATTGCAAAAGAAATGCATTCTGTGGCATTTTACTGCGCTATCATCGTAACGATCAGTTCATTTTCGTCGGACAAATTTTCAAGTATGCATGCGCGAAAGAACGACGACTCGTCGATTCTATCTTATTTCAAGAGAAACCGGCCTTGTGAGGCTGATGCCAACTTCATCGGGCATTCTGAACTTCAAAATTCTAGAAATGAGATCGACATCATTCCGGATAGCCCTTAACTGTTAAACCCATAGTTTAACAGACTTAAACCCAGGGTTTAACTGTTAAACATATAGTTTAAGAGTTGAAACTATGGGTTTAAGAGAAAATTGTGCAGAATGTTACTTAAACTACAGGTTGATCAGCTTAAACCCTATGTTTAAGTGTTAATCCTATAGTTTAAGACTTTAATCTATAGGTTTGAGAGATTTTCGACAAAATTACATTAAACTATGGTATTAAGAGACTTAAATATATAGTTTTAAGTGAATTTTCTTTAAACCTATAGATTGAACCCTTAAACCCATAGTTTAACAGTTAATCATATACTTTGAAGTTTAATAAGCACAATAATCCTCAAAATCAGTTAACTATATAGTTAAGACTTTAAACTACGGGTTCAACTGTTAAACCTATGGTTTAAGAGGTATCCAATCATTTTTCGAGTTTGTAATCACGTGAGAAGTTGTTGTTGTTATTTAAGCGGAAATAGACGTATGTATATCATATCGAGGGTTTTAAAATATTGGAAAGGATGTGATTCATATTTTTGCTTTTTTATCTAAGTGACAGTTGACTTTGACAGGTCTACAGAGTATGTTACATTTTCCTCACGGATAATTTCGTTTAAAACTCGCAAGGGCATTGAAAGGAATGCCGCGGACAAGGAGAAACCAAGTTGATGAAGCGATTTTGGATCCTTTTTTTGTGTTCAAAGAAACTCAACAGAATACTCCAGCAGTTTCTCTTTTTTCCCGAGTTTGGTTTTAACTTATTAAATCAATATTCATATAAAAATACTTTAATTAATCTGTAATATCAAAAGTTTATTGATAAACTTTTGATTCAAAGTTTATCAATCATAAATTAAACCTGTGGAAATAAAAGCATGTAAATACGCGATATCGTTTAGAATATGGGTAATACACACTCCAAGATTTTGCAAAGTTATTATTTAAAAAAAATGAAATCCAAATAGGTAATATCGGATGTTAGTAATATAGTAAAAGAATTGCAGAATATACAGCGTGCAACGTTGATCATTAAATAAGACTTTTTACGGTTTTATTTCCACAGTCTTAACATTTAAACTAAAAAATTCCACAATTTAAGTCGATAATGGATTCTCAAATAATAACATTTTCCTTAATGTAAAATGCCTTCTGCATTATTAAAAGTGCATAACTTTTGTTCTGTTTTGTACCTGTCTCATGTTATTGTTGTTTTTTACCAGAGAGGTAAAACAAATCAAAGTGGATGGTCAGTGTATGTACTTGTTTCCTGCTGATGGGGCACTTAATCCGGATGTCGACAATTAAACTACAATCGAGCAATAAAACATCAGTCAACGTATAGTTATTACCTAAGGGCAGATTCTTTGTTTTAAAACCAATCAAAATAATACATAAATGTAAATAGTTGTTGTAAAATGAAACGACTGTTTAGTTTATAAATCCGTTAAAGAAATAATGCAAAAAGGCGTTCAAACTGATATATTTAATTCTGTCATATTAAACTCAGAATATTATAATTATATGCTGATTTTAATTCTGTAAATTTACTGTTTTGACTCGATAATTTCGAGAATATCGATACTTTGTAACTGAATTAAAATCAACTATCTTGGAAGGTAACGCAAATTCTCTGAAATTCGGTCCTATACATTTGTTTAGATTATTTAGCTTAATCTTAAGACAATTTGTTGTTGTTGTTGTTTCGCTGAGAAGAATCCATAATCCGAATTTGTGTTAGCTACCAGATGACAGGTGGGCAACTGTGGACACGTGTAAAAATGTGGATTCGAATCTTTCAGTGATATCAAAAAACACCTGAGAGATATTCTCCGTTAGCCTTTACTTCAATCAGTTGTGAAATCTTAAACTTTTTAAGGACAAAAATACGCAACCTCCGAAAGATAAATGCATATAGACGACTTTAATAAAATCAGAATTTGTTTCGTTTCTAGTTGGACACGTTTAAGCTTCGGTGCCTTAAAATATAAATTCTATATTAATGAATATTACAACAGCAACAATAATAATTTAAAATTTTCGAAATTTATCAAATACAACCCTTGACTTTCACCAGCAAAAAAAATTAACAAAACAAACAACAACAAATAATAATATTGAACATAAAACACAAATCATTCGTCTAATCTCTATAACCCACTAAAATTATACATATGTTTTTTACGATTTGGCTTTTTTCATTTTACAGCTGGAGTAAAATAGTTTTATTTAAATGCTGAAATGGCACATTTTAAACTGTCTCCATTCAACCGCGAAATAAGGTAAACACGGGAACGATTTTCGATTCAGCGCAATATTTATCGGGTCCTTTTTTCAAATTAAAAAAAAAATTCTAACTTCACCCCCAAAACAGACTATCGCATCATAAGTTTTACAAAGAAAAACATTAATCAGTTGAAAGATAAATTTGTCTTGTTTTTTATCCGTTTGCACCTAAGCTTTTATTTCAATAGAAATAGTATAATTAATTCACTAAAAACGTACAGATCGCCGATTTTGAACGATTTTCAATATAGAATATATAAGAGGCTGAGATGGTTAACTATAGCCTAAAACAGACTATCGCAATATTTGAAATTTTATATGAAATAAATATATAAATATCAAGCAAAGATTAAATTTTATGAAACTGTTTGCACCTAAGAATTGAGATGAGCAGGAGAAAAGTTATGCACATGAATGTTACTGCCTTCTTTGTTCTATATAGCGAAAAATTCGTTAATCGGATAACCTGGTGAGGTAGTTTTTGCAGTATGATCAACACATATACTCCCTGTGTTTGGACACTGCGCGTTTTTGTCGATCTCTGATGTTTGTTGAACAGGATAATATTAAATTTCTTTATTGTAAATGACGACGTTTGCACGATGTGTTAAAATATCAAAGATAATTTTTAACTTGGTAAAATTTATTTGCTCGGACGTTGGCAGTGCATATGTATGATTTTTTTCAGGTCCAAAGAAGTGAAATATCATAATCACGTCAAATCATTTTGTGTATCCAGTCTATCCATCTATACTCAACAAAAAAAGAAACCTGACACTGTAACTTTGAATAAGTATGAGGTGCATATTCAAAACCTATATATTTTTGCACCATCCAAAAGAAAATAGCCACTGAATCACTTGTTTCATGCACCAAAAATATCAAAATGCATAATTAAGATCAAAACATGCACAATTTTTATTACATACCACAATTCAATTAGCTTTAAATCTGATTCCAGGAAAATACACCAAATATAAAGTGTCAGGTTTCTATTTTTGTTGAGTATATATTATATTTATATGCCGCGACAAACTTACTGAGCAAGTACTGCCCCAACCAGAAGAAATCTTCGGGGCTTACTACATGGTTATTTGCTCATGGTGAGTCCCAATGTCTCCGACCAAAAAAAAAACAAAACAAAAAGATAAAATGCGCATAGCCTTTCCTTCTGCTTTGAATACGAATAAAGGAAACTGCAAAACTGTCCATATTCGGATACGAAGAGTGTCTTAGCTTTCCTGTATCTTTCTAAGAAATCCTGTCCAAAATCAAATACTACAGTTCCAATTTTATTGCCTAAAGAAATCAAGTAGGCCTATATACATGGTTATTTATAAATAAAAATAATTCTGTCTTAACAAATACGCCATAATTATAATCATTATTTTGCAAATGGCCGTTTACCTTCAGTATTTAACCATAAGCAGACGACAATTTACCTTATCGACAACGATAATCACATGTGAAACATCATGTGCGATTTCATTGGTTAAACGGCTTAATACTATAGTTTCTATTGGTTCGCTGTTAAACCTAGGGTTTAAGTGTTAAACATATAGTTTAAGTAATTAATGTGCAAACGGCACTTAAACCCATACTTTAAGACTTCTATCTACGGGTTTAAGTATTTAAATTTCCTAATTATTTAGTTTTAAGACAAAAATACGTAAAATGAAACTTTAATCAATGGGATTTAACAATTTCGCGATAATGGATCCATTTTTTTGTGTTGCAAGAAAATTAACACGTATACTTCACGTGTTTTGGTCGCTCTGCGTTTTTATGTCTATCCCTGATGTTTGTTGAACAGGCTTATATTACATCAACGTTGTTTTATTTCGTTATTGTAAATGACGATGCTGTTTGCACGACGTATACAGTAAATATATTTGAGAATGCTAACCTTGATAAAAATTATTTGATCGGACGTCGGCAGTGCATAATTATGATTTTTCTTCATGTCAAATCATTTTGTGTATCCAATCTACCCGTCAATATTATATTTTATGACGCGACAAGCTTGCAGAGCCAGTACTGTCCAACCAGATGAAATCTGCCAATTCGGGGCTTACTACATGGTTATTTGCTCATGGTGGTAGATTCCATCGTCTCCAACCAAAACAACAACAACAACAACAACAACAACAATAAAACAACAACAACAAAAAGATAAAATGCGTGTAAGCTTTCCTTCTGCTTGTGAATACGAATGAGAAAACTGCAAAACTGTAGACATATTCGGATAGGTAGGGTATCTTAGCTTTCCTTTAACTTTCTATGAAATACTGTCCAAAATTCAAAACTACAGATCCAGTTTTAGTCCATAAATAAAATAAGTATATACAGGTCAATTTATATAAAAATAATTCTGTCTTATTCACTACGCCGTTTAAGGCTATTATTACTTAATAAGTATTATTTTGCAAATGGCCGTACGCGTTTACCTCCAGTGTTTAACCATAAGCAGACGACACATTTACCTTATCAACAACGCTAATCACGTGTGAAATACCAAGAGCGATTTCATTGGTTGAACGGCTTAATACTATAGTTTTTATTGGTCCGCTGTTAAATCTAGGTTTTAAGTGTTAAACATATAGTTTAAGTAATTAATGTGCAAACGGCGCTTAAACCCATAGTTTAAGACTTCTATCCACGGGTTTAAGAATTTAAATCTCTTAATCATATAGTTTTAGGACAAAAACACGAAAATGAAACTTTAATCTATGGGATTAAGCAAAAAAGTTGAAACCAATGGTTTAAAGTCTTAATATATAGGTTTAAGAGAAAACAGTGAAATGAAGTCTTAAACTACGGGTTTAACAGTTAAACATATAGTTTAAGACCTTAATATATATGCTTAAGAGAAATAAAGTTTAATCTATAGCTTTAAGAGTCTTAAACATAGGGTTTAACTGTTAAACATAGGGTTTAACTGTTAAACATATAGTTTAAGGTCTTAAACTATAGTTTTAATTCCGAAAAGTTGAAACTATAGGATTAAGACTCTTTAACCCTTGGTTTAAGTCTGTTAAACTATGGGTTTAACAGTTAAACCTATAGTTTAAGTAATTATTGTGCTAACCGCATGCCATATTTACTGGTATCGTAAATTAATTTAATTTCAGATTGTGAGTGGGTTTTTTCCACCTTATCAAGAGTGAAGACAAAGCTTAGAAGCAGGCTTAACAATTCAACATTAAATTCATTGTTAATGATATCCATGGAAGATCCTGATGTACTGAAGTTTGATTATAATAAGGCTTTCAGTACTTGGGCCCAAGACAAAAAGAGGCGTCTGAAAGTTTAATCCTAATCCTGTCAGTTGTAATGAAACACTGAGTTTGATATGTGTGCGATATCTTGGACAATGAAGGTGAAAAACTAACTATACAGAGTACATAGTTGACATTGTAACTTGATGAGATCAGAACAGTTTATGTAATTAAAACACATGTTGACATACTGTTTACACATTGTTTCACATTATTTATGTTTTTTTTTTAACTTTGTACCTTTCTCGGTTCTAAAGAGATAAAAAAAACATCTATGTTCTATATACAGTTGTTGCAGTAAACTTTGGTACAAATATAAAACTGTATAAAATGATAGTTAAAAAATAATGTTTCGCAAGGTAAAATCCACGAACAGTCCAGCGACAACCCTTCCAAAAATCCTGGGGAGACCGTAATTAAGTTGGCGAATATTTTTGTTAATGCATTGTTGCGATCGACGTAAAAATTAAGATTGTAACTGTTTCAGTCTCTTAAGGTACGTGAGCCTTGTGCATTTCATTGTTGACACTACTCGGTTGTGGCGGAGCCTGATCATCGTTATTCTAGCAAAATTTAACCACTAATCATACGCTCCTGCATCAAAAAGACCCCCAACCTAAAAGTGGAAAACCTAATTTCCTTGCATCAAAATACAAGTACCTGCATCTATTGAAATCCCTGATTATACTGAATTATTTGTTAATGTTGATGATAGTAACTGTCACAAAGTTTAACGAAAAAAATCACACATAGTTTCATATGTTTAAAGTAATGATATCTGTGCAGGGCAAGTTCGATTCGACCAGCGCGCCAGTCTTTCAACGCTTTCAGCGCTTTGATTCTGTTATGCACCTTAATTTGTGTTACCGATAATCTTGTTCTTGACGTTTTTTCTGTTATGCACCTTAATTTGTTTTACCGATAATCTTGTTCTAAACGATTTTCGGTTATGCACCTTAATTTGTGTTACCGATAATCTTGTTCTAAACGTTTTTCTGTTACGCATCTTGATTTGTGTCACCGATAATCTTGTTCTTAACGTTTTTCTGTTATGCACCTTAATTTGTGTTACATATAATCTTCTTCTAAACGTTTTTCTGTTATGCACCTTAATTTGTGTTACATTTAATCTTGTTCTTAACGTTTTTCTGTTATGCACCTTAATATGTGTTACCGATAATATTGTTTTAAACGTTTTTCTGTTATGCACCTTAATTTGTGTTACCGATAATCTTGTTCTTAACGTTTTTCTGTTATGCACCTTCATTTGTGTTACCGATAATCTTGTTCTAAACGTTTTTCTGTTATGCACCTTAATATGTGTTACATATAATCTTGTTCTAAACTATTTTCTGTTATGCACCTTAATTTGTGTTACCGATAATCTTGTTCTTAACGTTTTTCTGTTATGCACCTTAATTTGTGTTACATATAATCTTGTTCTAAACGTTTTTCTGTTATGCACTTTAATTTGTGTTACCGATAATCTTGTTCTAAACGATTTTCTGTTATGCACCTTAATTTGTGTTACCGATAATCTTGTTTTTAACGTTTTTCTTTTATGCACCTTACTTTGTGTTACCGATAATCTTGTTCTTAAAGTTTTTCTGTTATGCACCTTAATTTGTGTTACATATAATCTTGTTCTTAACGTTTTTTGTTATGCACCTTAATTTGTGTTTCATATAATCTTGTTCTAAACGTTTTTCTGTTATGCACTTTAATTTGTGTTACCGATAATCTTGTTCTAGACGGTTTTCTGTTATGCACTTTAATTTGTGTTACCGATAATCTTGTTCTAAACGTTTTTCTGTTATGCACCTTAATTTGTGTTACATATAATCTCGTTCTTAACGTTTTTCTGTTATGCACCTTAATTTGTGTTACATATAATCTTGTTCTTAATGTTTTTCTGTTATGCACCTTAATTTGTGTTACCGATTATCTGGTTCTAAACGTTTTTTCTGTTATGCACCTTAATTTGTGTTACCGATAATCTTGTTCTTAACGTTTTTCTGTTATGCACCTTCATTTGTGTTACCGATAATCTTGAACGTTTTTCTGTTATGCACCTTCATTTGTGTTACATATAATCTTGTTCTAAACGTTTTTTTTTTATTTTATGCACCTTAATTTGTGTTACCGATAATCTTGTTCTTAACGTTTTCTGTTATCCACCTTAATTTGTGTTACATAATCTTGTTCTTAACGTTTTTCTGCTATGCACCTTAATTTGTGTTACATATAATCTTGTTCTAAACGGTTTTCTGTTATGCACCTTAATTTGTGTTACATATAATCTTCTTCTAAACGTTTTTCTGTTATGCACCTTAATTTGTGTTACATTTAATCTTGTTCTTAACGTTTTTCTGTTATGCACCTTAATATGTGTTACCGATAATATTGTTTTAAACGTTTTTCTGTTATGCACCTTAATTTGTGTTACCGATAATCTTGTTCTTAACGTTTTTCTGTTATGCACCTTCATTTGTGTTACCGATAATCTTGTTCTAAACGTTTTTCTGTTATGCACCTTAATATGTGTTACATATAATCTTGTTCTAAACTATTTTCTGTTATGCACCTTAATTTGTGTTACCGATAATCTTGTTCTTAAAGTTTTTCTGTTATCCACCTTAATTTGTGTTACATATAATCTTGTTCTTAACGTTTTTCTGTTATGCACCTTAATTTGTGTTACATATAATCTTGTTCTAAACGTTTTTTCTGTTATGCACTTTAATTTGTGTTACCGATAATCTTGTTCTAAACGATTTTCTGTTATGCACCTTAATTTGTGTTACCGATAATCTTGTTTTTAACGTTTTTCTTTTATGCACCTTACTTTGTGTTACCGATAATCTTGTTCTTAAAGTTTTTCTGTTATGCACCTTAATTTGTGTTACATATAATCTTGTTCTTAACGTTTTTTGTTATGCACCTTAATTTGTGTTTCATATAATCTTGTTCTAAACGTTTTTCTGTTATGCACTTTAATTTGTGTTACCGATAATCTTGTTCTAAACGGTTTTCTGTTATGCACTTTAATTTGTGTTACCGATAATCTTGTTCTAAACGTTTTTCTGTTATGCACCTTAATTTGTGTTACATATAATCTCGTTCTTAACGTTTTTCTGTTATGCACCTTAATTTGTGTTACATATAATCTTGTTCTTAATGTTTTTCTGTTATGCACCTTAATTTGTGTTACCGATTATCTGGTTCTAAACGTTTTTTCTGTTATGCACCTTAATTTGTGTTACCGATAATCTTGTTCTTAACGTTTTTCTGTTATGCACCTTCATTTGTGTTACCGATAATCTTGAACGTTTTTCTGTTATGCACCTTCATTTGTGTTACATATAATCTTGTTCTAAACGTTTTTTTTTATTTTATGCACCTTAATTTGTGTTACCGATAATCTTGTTCTTAACGTTTTCTGTTATCCACCTTAATTTGTGTTACATATAATCTTGTTCTTAACGTTTTTCTGCTATGCACCTTAATTTGTGTTACATATAATCTTGTTCTAAACGGTTTTCTGTTATGCACCTTAATTTGCGTTACCGATAATCTTGTTCTAAACGTTTTTCTGTTACGCAAAGATTACATTCATTGAAAAATGTTTTATTTTGTTTTCATGTGATTATTTCATGTGCCAAACATAATACTACTACATTTTGTAGATTAGCCCTTACGATTCCAACTTGTAATAAGCATTGTCCGAAATATCTTCAAATTGATGGGCTGAGTTACAAACTATTATTTGAATTATTAAACCATATTCACAAAATACAATAACAAATAAATAATTATTAGTGACATCAGATTTTAACATACAAAAGTTAAACAGGAAGCATTTCATAGGGGATGACTAAACAAAGTTCTAACGCCTATGTATTTAATATCAAGCGAAGGATTTCAAACACTGACACATGTGCAATGGCAACCGAATACACCGTTAAAGTGATGAAATTTAATAGAAGCAGATGAACTTCGATACTTAGTTTATGAATACATAATATAAAGATACACATAAAATGTTTGTTTCATGAGCCATACATAGTGAATATTTTGTAGATTAGCCCTTATGATTCCAACTTCTAACAAGCATTGTCCGAAATATCTTCTAGTAGATGGGGTGGGTTGCATACTGTTATTTGAATTTTCAAACAATATTAATAAAACACAAAAACAAATAAATTATTAATTGTGACATTAGATTTGGCATTTAAACTTTGCCTGCTTCTGGATGCTGTTAACATTTTTCTTGAAATATTATAGGAACTAAATAATACAGGTAATGTATCACTTTATTTTTTTTCA
Source organism: Corbicula japonica (assembly GCA_038501625.1). NCBI lineage: Eukaryota > Metazoa > Mollusca > Bivalvia > Venerida > Cyrenidae > Corbicula > Corbicula japonica. The sequence continues at coordinate 102,026 of JAZAYU010000802.1, forward strand.
CTTAAACTTCCAAAGCGTGTTATTTCGATGAATTTTGAATAATGAACATTGTGGATAACTGCATTTACAAACAACAACAACAACATTTTTCAATAACTTAAAACTCAGTGTTAGTTCTGCTGAAGGAATAACTGCCTCCAAACACGAAAGTTTGAAAATTAAGAGGTATCTATTAAATAAATAATTCATTTTGTTTAGGCTAGTATATTAATAACTTGTGATAACAATAATCGACGCATTAATTTGTTTTACAACAATAATTTGATTCAAGGTTGAAAACATCGATTAAGTTGCTTACACTTTAATGCTAATGACAGACATAAGGCTGTTCTCTTCCCTTTTTCAATAATTACAAGTTGTTGTTTTTTCGGTTTCGTCTCCATTTGGTTTGTTATTTTTATTATCGGGTACTTTTGTAATGAAACTGTTTTCTTTTCACTTTCACAAAATTTGTTTGATTTGAAATAATAATTACTACAAAACGTTTTCCAACCTTTAAGAATTCATGCATAAATATTCTTAAAACTTAATTTAAATTGTTTTGTCCACGATTACTCACGAAAATGGCTTTTTGTCTATCATTACTTAAGGCCTATATATTTTAAAAATTCGTTTAGGACCAAAACTTTGTGTTCAAGGTCAAGATACTCAAATACTATGACATGACTTGTCACATTCACTTTTATCTGCTTAGACAAATATCAATTATCGTTTAATAAAACCAAAAGTTTTATAAAAAAAGAAAGGATCTAACAAAACTTCTGCCCCATAGCTTGTACTGCAAAAAAATTTGTTGCGTATATTAATTTAAAATTGATCATAGAAACTATTTTTTTAACCTTTGAGTGGGTCCCATTGCTGGTACTGCAAAAAATTTCGTTGCGTATATTAATTTAAAATTGATCATAGAAACTATTTTTTTTAACCTTTGAGTGGGTCTTATACCTTATAAATAGCAAAAATCATTAGCAATAGGTTCTAAGAGATATGAAAGTGGGACTCCAAAAAAATCCTGTCCATGTTTAAAATTGATGAAAACTTCTACCAAGGCGTTCATATTGAATATTTTCTAACTTGTGGACAAAATCCAAAAATACGGTCTTGATATAGTGAACGCTTATGACAGATGAGAAGATGATTTAAACTAACCATTACGAAGAAAACATCATCCAGGAATATGCTTAATTGTCGAAAAATTGACTTTCAAAGGACCGATTTTGAAATTTTTTTGCGATTTTCTAGTGCAGTTGTTGAAAATGTTCTCATAAGTTACCGAATCTTAGTCAATTTTGAGATGACCATCGTTTCAAGTAAATATAGGAGATCGGCATATCTTTATCTGATGTATTCATTATCAAAGAAATGCGAGACGATTTACGAACCACAGTACCCGATTCCCTCCTAAGAATCCAATCTATCCATGCGTTCTCCTCCTGGGGTCTATAGTGAACGATTGGACTCGGTGATTAATATTATCCAGTTCGAAAGTAAATCGACTCGGTAAGGTCTTGACGATAATTTCTAAAAGATTTTGACAATCAACTTAGTATTTAAAAAATAAAAGCTAGTTTGTGTTGATATTTTTTCTTATACACCCAGCATTATACATTATATGCTGTAAAATAAATTTCAAGCCGTTTTTTTTAAGATAAGCTTAAATGTGATAAATATTAAGTTTAGGTCGCTAGACCGCCAGGCTGCGCAAACTCAAAAAATAAAAGGTAGTTCGTGTTAATATTTTTTTCTTATACACCCCTGCAAAGTACATAGTACATTTTATGCTGTTAAAAGAGATTCCGAATCGTCTTTTTAAATAAAGCATGAACTTTGATAAATAATTTATTAAGACCGCTAGGTCCCCAACTTAACAAAAATTAAAAGCTCGTTCATGTTGCTTATACACCCCTACAATGTACTTTATATGCTGCAAAAATAGATTTCAAGCTGTTTTAAAGATAAGCATAAATTGTGATAAATATTAAATTTAGACCGCACGGCCGCTAGGCCGACAGGCTGCGCGAACTTGAAACAATAAAAGCTAGTTCGTGTTGAAATTTTTTTTCTTACACACCCTTGCAAGGTACATCTTATGCTGTTAAAAGAGATTTTAAAGAGTCGTCTTTTAAGATAAGCATGAACTTTGATAAATATTATATTTATATTTAGGCCGCTAGGTCGCCTACTTAAAAAAATAAACACTAGTTTATGTTGATATTTTTGCTTATACACCCCTTCAATGCTGTGAAAACAGATTTTAATCCGTTTTTAAGATAAGACTAAATAGTGATAAAGTCAGCCAACATCACGCCACCAGGCCGCAAACTTCACGCAGCCAGGCCGCTAGGCCGCCAGGCCGCTAACTTCACGCCGCCATGCCGCTAGGCCGTTAGGCTGCTAACTTCACGCCGCCAGGCCGCAAGGCCGCTAACTTCACGCCGCCAGGCCGCTTACCTCACGTCGCCAGGCCACTAGGCCGCTAACTTCACACAGCCAGGCTGCTAGGTCGCTAACTTCACGCTGCCAGGCCGCTAACTTCACGCCGCCAGGCCGCTAACTTCACAAATCTCATAAGAACAATCTGTTAAAAGTTTTATGTTCATACAAAGATTTTATTTCTTTTGCAAAAGTTTTTTTCAATAACACTGGTGAGCTTGTCTCTTTTTTAATAACGAGGGAGTAAGGTGTACATTGTGGAAAAATTTAAGTTGACAAAGATAACATCTAAACAATATTTGTTTTAAGTTTCTTTAAACGTCGCTTGAGATTTTTATAGATCAAAGTAGATTTTTGTCAGAGTAAGCTATTTAGAGCGAGACATTAAATAATCCCTATTTTGGCACAATATTGTATAGGTATTAGATGGTTAGAATTGCCTGAAAAAGGATATGTCCCCGAAAACGTCATTAAATCGAACACCACGAAATGTTATGCCCATGAATATAAGTGCATTAAATTTTTATCAATTTTAGCCGATCAATTTGGCAGCAAACATGCGATAGAATAGATGTTCTTGGAAAATTTGTCATAGTGAGTTCGGTTTTACAATTTTAGGCTGAAACTGTAGATTTCTTAAAGACATCATACTATTGATGAAAATAAGAAAAGCGTAAGATTTTGAAAAATCTTATGATCGGTATCAGCGGATGGCATTGCATGATTAATAATGCTGTCTGCATTTTAATTTTCTAATAAAAATGAATTAAGACCAATTTCAAGCGAATTGGAAATTATAAAGTTAAACAAATTTTAGGTTACATGAGACAAAAAAGGGTTTAGTGTAGTTAAGGGTCTTTTTATAGTTAATATAGCAATTAACATGACACATGAAATACCATTTTCGCTATATTAATTGATCAGAAAAAAAATACAGACTTTTTTCTTATGAGCTTATTACTCACAAATGCATCACCAGATGTTTCTTATCGGGTTAGTCAGAAAATGGCAGTCTTCACCTAATGAGCTTCGGTCGATATCGCCACAATTTGGTCGCGGCGGTAGTTATCGTTTTTGCCAGGTGAAAAATGTAATTTTACCAAATAACACTTTAATAATTGTTAATGTTTAGGTTAAAAGTTAGAATAGTTCAAAATATGTTATAGAGGACAAACATTTCGGCATTTATCATGTTTAGAAAGAAAATAATTGAAACTAGAAATGTGTCCATAGGACACGGATGCCCCCGCTATGCATCGTTTTCAGATACTTAATGGGAATAATAGCATTTCAAAGACAGTGATGTTCGAGTAATTATAAGAATATGCATAAACTTGATGATCAAGTAAATTATTTGTATTTGTGGCACTGTTGGCTTCTCATTACGCAAATGTCTGTGAAGAAGTTGGTGGTAATGCAATGCAATGTCATAGTGAACATTTGTGCCAAGTTATTTTGAAATCCCTTCATTCATAAAGAAGTTATAGCCCGAACAAGTAAATTCAAGTTTTAGTAACTGTGACCTTGACCTTGGACTTACAGGCATGGGTAATGTACGCAACACACCGCCTTGTCATGGTGAACATTTTGCCAAGTTATTTTGAAAACCCTCCATTCAAAACAAAACTATAGCCCGGACAAGAAAATTCTATTTTTAGTAACAGTGACCTTGACCTTGGACCTACAGGCATGGACATGGTGTACGACTCACCACCTTGTCATGGTGAACATTTCTGCCAAGTTATTTTGAAATTACTCTATTCCTAACGTAGTTACAACCCTGACAAGAAAATTCTATTTTAGTAACAGTGACCTTGACCTTGGACCTACAGGCATGGGCATGGTACGGTACACACCATCTTGTCATGATGAACATTTGTGTCAAGTTATTTTGAAATCAATCTATTCCTAACAAAGTTACAGCCCGGACAAGAGAATTCTATTTTTAGTAACAGTGATCTTGACCTACAGGCATGGGCATGGTACGCGATACACCGCCCTGTCATGGTGAACATTTGTGTCAAGTTATTTTGAAATCCCTCCATTTATAATGAAGTTACAGCCCGGACAAGAAAATTCTATTTTAAGTAACAGTGACCTTAACCTTGGACCTTCAGGCTTGGGTATTGTGCGGACACACTGCCTTGTCATATTGAACATTTGTGCAAAGTTATTTTGAAATCCCTCTATTCATAACAAAGTAACAGCCCGGACTAGAGAATTCTATTTTTAGTAACAGTGACCTTGACCTTTGACCTACAGGCATGGGCATGGTACGCAACACATCGCCCTGTCATGGTGAACATTTGTGCCAAGTTATTTTGAAATCCCTCCATTCATAACAAAGTAACAGCCCGGACAAGAAAATTTTACTTTTAGTAACAGTGACCTTGACCTTCGACCTAAAGGCTTGGGCATGTACGTGACATACCGTCTTGATATGGTGAACAATTATACCAAGTTATTTAACAAGAGGGCCAATTGGCCCTTAATCGCTCACCTGTCAAACTTGACCTAGATATCATTGAGATGAACATTCTGACCAAGTTTGAAGAAGATCGGACCAAAGACCAAGTTTGAAGAAGATTGCACCAAAATTGTTAGAGTGCAGACAAGCTTTTTCTATAATTTGACCTAGTGACCTAGATTTCAAGGTCAAATTACCCAGTTTCGAACTTGACCTAGATATCATTGAGATAAACATTCTGACCAAGTTTAAAGAAGATCGAACTTAAATTAAGACTGCTAGAGTGCAGATTAGTTTTTTCTATAATTTGACCTAGTGACCTAGATTTCAAGGCCATATGACCCAGTTTCGAACTTGACCTAGATATCATTGAGATTAACATTCTGACCAAGTCTGAAGAAGATCAGACCAAAATTGTGACCGCTAGAGAGCGGACAAGCTTTTTCTATAATTTGACAGTGACCTAGATTTCAAGGTAACATGACCCAGAACTTCACCTAGATATCATCAAGATAAACATTCTGACCAAGTTTGAAGAAGATCCCATTAAAATTAAGACCCCTAGGGTGCAGACAAGCTTTTTCTTTGATTTGACCTAGTGACCTAGTTTTAAGGGTCACATGACCCAGTTTCAAATTTGATCTAGATATCATTGAGATTAACATTCTGACCAAGTTTAAAGAAGATCGCACCAAAATTAAGACTGCTAGTGTGCAGACAAGCTTTTTCTATAATTTGAACTAGTGACCTACATTTAAATGTCACATGACCCAGTTTCGAACTTGACCTTGATATCATTGAGATAAACATTCTGACTAAGTTTAAAGAAGATCGCACCAAAATTACGACCACTAGAGTGCGGACAAGCTTTTTCTATAATTTGACCTAGTGACCTAGATTTCAAGGCAACATGACCCAGTTTCGCACTTGACCTAGAAATCATCAAGATAAACATTCTGACCAAGTTTAAAGAAGATTGTACCAAAATTACGACCACTAGGGTGCTGACAAGCTTTTTCTTTAATTTGACCTAGTGCCCTAGTTTTTTGGGTCACATGACCCAGTTACGAACTTGATCTAGATATAATCGAGATAAACATTCTTACCAAGTTTGAAGAAGATTGGACCAAAATTACAACTGCTAGAGTGCGGACAACAATTGTGAACGGAAGGACGGACGGACGGACGACGGACGACGGACGAAGGCCCCTCACAAAAGCTCACCCTGTCACTATGTGACAGGTGAGCTAAAAATCCAATAAGAAATAACAAAGTTACAGAGCGGACAAGATTTTGCAAGAAAATTCTATTTTTAGTAACAGTGACCTTGACCTTGGACCTACAGGCATGGGTATTGTCACGACACACCGCCTTGTTATGGTGAACATTTGTGCCAAGTTATTTTGAAATCCCTCCATTCCAAACGAAGTTAAGGGCAAAGTGTATATTTTTCTTAACAAAAAATGTAAGTGAAAAAGGGGCATAATTTGAAAAATATTGGAAGCAGGGTTATGGGTCTTGTTGGTTATGATGTAGATTTTGATGGTGAAAATATATTTCAAGTTTCAAGGCAGTATCTCAAGTAGTTTTAAAGTAATGGGCAAAATGCATATTTTGCTCAACACAAAAAGAAAAAAGATATATTCATATTAAAACTAATGTAAATGGAAGTATCAAAGGGCCATAACTTCTGAACGGAACATGTAAGAGCAAAACCCCACCTTTATGCACAACAACATATCAGGCCAAGCATTGTGGTAAAGTTTCATCAAATTCCCAGCAGAGGTGTAGGAGGAGTTGCGTTCTCAAGATATATTCCTATTAAAACTAATGTAAATGGAATTATCAAAGGGCCATAACTTCTGAACAGAACATGTAAGAGCAAAACCCCACCTTCATGCTAAACAACATATCAGGCCAAGCATTGTGGTAAAGTTTCATTAAATTCCCACCAGTAGTGTAGGAGGAGTTGCGTTCACGAGATATACTCCTATTAAAACTAATGTAAATGGAAGTATTAAAGGGCCATAACTTCTGAACGGAACATGTAAGAGCGAAACCCCACCTGTACGCACAACAACATATCAGGCCAAGCATTGTGGTCAAGTTTCATTAAATTCCCACCAGCAGTGTAGGATGAGTTGCGTTCACGAGATATACTCCTATTAAAACTAATGTAAATGGAAGTATCAAAGGGCCATAACTTCTGAACGGAACATGTAAGAGCGAAACCCCACCTTTATGCACAACAACATATCAGGCCAAGCATTGTGGTCAAGTTTCATTAAATTTCCACCAGTAGTGTAGGAGGAGTTGCGTTCACGAGAATATCGGACGGACGGACGGACGGACGGACAGGAGCAACTCTTAATGCCCGTCGCCATTTCATGGCGGGGGCATAAAAAACACCCTAAGTTCGGGTCACGTGACGTTTTGGGGAAGTCCCTGCTTGCAAACCGAAAATACAAAAACTGATGCAGGTAGAACGTGATTTTCGAGTGCTCGTTTACTACAAGCGTCAAACAATACGGAAACAACCCAGTAGAACGTTATTGACAGAACACAACTACGCCAACGTGTATATATGCGACGGAGATGCCTGTAAAAATCCGAATTTCACATACAAACAGGTTTAAAACACGGCCTGGACGTAAAATAAAGTACGGCCCAAAAAGGAAAACACGTCAATACCCCTTAACTTTTTGATTTCTTAATTCTTTCTGCATCTTAAAGATAACCCTCGTTGCTATAATAAAAGCATTTTATTTAGAAAATATTTCAACTAGAAGTCAAATAATTTTTGTCTTAAAGATGGGCCGTCTTTCCTTTCGACTAAAATTAAGTCGGAAACGGAAAACAATGCCCAACCCCTTAATTTCTTCATTTTAAAATATATCTTCAAAATTCTTAATGCATATTAAAACGGACCCTACAAGCTATGTGAGAAATATTTTATGTTGAAAATGTCTTAATTAGAAATTAAATTAAGGGGTAGGGCCGTGTTTTCCGTTACACACGGCGCTTTGAACTCCATAAAATCTTTTGCTCTGTGTTATGGTGAACATTACTTGTATAATTACAGACATCATTGCAGTGTTATAGTATATTCATCTATTAAGGTTCACAGGTTAACATCTTTCAGATGTAGTAATGTTAAGAAAAAAAGATGTAAGTTCGTTATATATTATGTCTTTTTGCTCTCTGGTCATATCTCAAAACAGTGGGTAGTCATTTTCAAATCTTTATTTCTGAAATAAACTAAAATTATCACTGAAAGTGATTAAATACCCCCACATGTGTGCTTAATACTTGAACTGGGAATGCTTCGAATCAATGGCATAATGTGCCCCACTTTCAATCCAAAGTGTCGTCTTCACAGTAGCCACATATACAGCAAGTTTCATCACAATATCTCATTCCTTCTAAATTTATTGAGCAGAAACGATTTGAATATGTTAGTAACAGTGACCTTTACTTAACTTTTATCAAACAACTGTGTGCCAAAAAATTGTTTATATATGTGAAGCTTTTCATGAGAAATCATCCAGAAACCATTTTTTCTATTTTTAGTAACAGTAAACAGTGCCCTTGACACCATCAGGCCCAATTTTTATACCAAGTTTCGTCTTCACAAACACTACCTATATAGCAATTTTCATCACAATCAATATCTCATTCCGAACCAAAGATATTGAGTATATACAGTCTATTTTCTATTTTTAGTAATAGTGACATTGACCCCACAAGCCTTGCTTTGAATCCCAAAAGTCATATTCACAAAACCACCAATACACCAAATTTCATTTAAGAATCTCATTCCTTGCTATACTCGTAGTTACTGAGTGGAAATGAAATTTTGAAGTTTATATAACAGGCCCCAAAGTCGAACTCGGCCTGTATCTTCTGATGTTACACCTATTTATTAAAAAAAGATTTAATCTGTGAAGAGATTCATGAGTTATCATCCGGAAACCATTTTTCTATTGTTAGTAATACTGACCTTGACATTGACCCCACCAGCCCCAAATTCGAACTTGACCTTTATCATGTGATGTTACACCTGTGTAACAATTTTTTTTTAAAATACTTGATACCTTTCAGGAGTTATCGTCTGGAAAGCATTTTTCTATTTTTAGTAACAGTGACCTTGACACTGACCCCACTAGCCAAAAAATCGAACTTGACCTGTATCTTATGACGATATACCCGTGTACCAAAAATTATTTAATTCCGTCAAGCCTTTCATGAGTTATCATCCGGAAACGAATAATCCGACCGCACTGTGGGGTATCACATGATCAAAATAATCTCTAAGCTATAGGGACATTTTGAATTTTGTGAAGTTTTCATTTCTGAGTTGCACAAAAAGAATTTATAAATATACTATCATATGACCACAGACTATTTGTTTTATACTACAACTGCTAACAAGTGTTTTGTTTAGAATTTTACCAGATTACCTCTGCAGTGCCATGTTTTATAGTGCTTGGGTGTTCTGAATTATGAGGAAGAGGTTATGAGCGAAATATTGTCAGTATAATTATACCTTCCAGTAGGCATATGATAGGCTACATAATAAAGCTTCACACAAACCATGGACAAAATATACTTCATTTTTCATTGTTTTACATTTGTTTAGAGATTATTTTGATCATGTGATTCCCCATAGTGGACCGACCGACCGACCGACAGACCGACCGACCGACAAGCTCACTCCTATATACCCCTCAAACTTCGTTTGTGGAGGTATAACTACGGTAAAAATATTTCAAATTGTTATATTTTACTCAGTTATGATTACAGATTATATGTACCCAGTGGGCAATTCAACGTTGATACAACGTTGAAATTTGGTCATTTTTCAACGTTGAAATTTGGTTGAAACAACTATTGTTTTTGAAAGTTGAAATGACGTTGAAATTTCAACGTTGTATCAACGTTGTCATCATCGTTGAATTGACAGTTAAATCAACGTTGATATTAGGTTGAATTATGGTTATGTGGTTGCAGTTTGGTTTACCCATGGTTGGAATAAGGTAGTACAAAACAAAATTGAACATAATAAATATTTATTTACATCTAAATCAGTATACATGAGGGAATGCACATTTTTATCATATAAACATGAAAATATTAACAACAAACTTGGTTATAATAAAAATGATAATAATAACGACAACAGTAGCAATAGTAATAATAATTACTATAACTAAAACTAGAATTCGGTGTTCCAGGGAAAACATGTGTTGCCTAAAGTTGCATTTGGAACCGGCGAATCCAAAAGTTGTCAAACAGGAGAAATCATTCTTGTTGTCACAGACGGCTTTGTTCAGGCAGATGATATATTCTAATTATTAAGTGAATAGGACACACACTTTTTAGGTTACAACTTTTTAGGTTACAAGTTTCATGTAAAATTTGCATTTGGAAGCCGCATAACTAGAAAAATTAGTGTACAGGAGTTAACATTCTGATCACTGATGTCTTTGTTTTTTGCAGTTGATATATTTCAACAATGATAACACTAAAAATAATATTGATGATAACTCACATAATTCAGTATCAAAAAACAACAACAATAATCAGGTTGAAATACAATTTTGTAGATGAACTTTATATAACTCTTTATGACAATAACAACCTTTATTAGCACTTCAGCCTTATACCCTTTGGCTTACTAATAGAACAGCTGTAGTCATGCAACTCTTAACATTTTATAAAACATAAATACATTGTGAGATGGAACACAAAACAAAATATCTAATTATTATAAATTGAATGTGTAAGTATTTGCTTAATTTTCTTCATGTTATTCAGTTAAACTCTTCATGTTATTCAGTTAAACTATAAACTATGTATAAAGTGAAGATATTTTGGTAATGTAAGATATTAAAGAATCTGAAATAACAAAAACAACAAATTAAAAATATATATTTTTTTTACAGAAAATCCATATCCATAAAATTCTTGTTTTGTTGGTGTTGTTTTAAACGTTGTGCTGTTGTTTTTACATAAGATATTTCATTATTTACCAATATGATTTAAAAGTATTGAAATATATATAACTTTAAATAAAACAAAAGCAACAATAACAATTATTATTATTACCAATTCTGTTTTATATTAAGTTTTAAATTTTATTAAACTGACTTTCTTAAGTTGAAAATTTAAGATACAATATATCTTTAATAAGTGCTAGTTAAGTTGAAAACAAAAATTAGCCTTTGTTCTGAACAAAGCAAAGAGAAGATAAAGACTTTGCGAGGCAGTTTCGAAAATGTTCTTGCACAGATATTGTTTATTTTTACATGCAAATATAGTAAAGATTCAAAGAACAATAATTTGTTTTGGTTCTGTACAGAGCAAATGAAAGACAAAATCTGTTCAAAATATTTTCATAACTGTTTCTGCACAGATACTGTTTCTATTTATAAATACAAATGTAAAATGTACAAGTGACAGTCTATCCTGAAAAATAAAAATCTTGAAAAATCAAGAATAACAAAAACGCAATTTTCAACACTGCACCAAATTGTTGTATTTTACAATGTAATTGTTTTCAAGTGATAGCGATAACTAATCACTAAGATCCCTTGAGTGAAGCTTTAGTAAATGTGCACAGAAATTCACAGTCTGTCTTCGTCTTACTAATATACTACAAGTACTTGTATTTTTTCATCACTGTCAACATCACTTCTTACCCATGGCTTGCCTTTGTCGTCCCTGACTTCTAGAAATAATAACACACCTTTTTCCACGACTCTAGTTTGTTTTTCTCACTTTGACTTATATCGTAAGTAATCTATGCAAGTTTACCAGGTTCCTTTTTCATGAAGGATGGGAGATCAGACAAAATTCTCTTTCTCTTCTCTCAGAGTCAGATGGAGAGCTTTACTAAATACTCGAGATCGACTATTATTCATGGATAATTTTGCGCCCGCCTCCTCCCCTTCTCCCTGCGGCATATTTCAGGTATTTCGACATTACATCCCTGACTTCGTTTTCAGTAGCTGTTGCGTGGCTTTCAACGAATGAAACTGAAACAAACAGTCATTTATTAAATTATGTTTATAGTTGTCAAAAGTGGAATGCTTTGAATATCTGGAAAGGTTGACGGTTGGTTTTAACTTTACATCAAAATTCAAGTAATTTAGTAAACTTAACACTCTATAGGTCCTTGCACATTTCTTATATATTCTCACATTTCTTCACACCAAGTCTAGATCGTAATGCTTTAAGGGCCTGCCACACTCCTCCCAATTCTATTCATCAATAAAAAGAAAATTATCAAAATCTCAATAACGGCAAAATGCTGTTAAATGAAACTTTGCACAAGTGTATGTTATTAATGTATCTTTATTTTACAGATGGTAAGACATATTAGAAAAGTAAAGAAAAATAGCAAGATCTAAAAATTCCCTCAACTTCTATTTACATAAATTCACAAAAACTAAAGAACACAAAACATCATTTTAAATGCCCGCATGAGTAATATGATACTGACAACAATTTATTGTGTCCTCATGATTTACTTATGTAAACTTTACGAGATATTAGTAAAAGTGTGTTTGACCTTCAATTTCCTGGTCGCATAAACGGATGACAATCACTGATTTCTCTTTTAATAGTTGAACGTTTTTTACAAAGTACACAACATTTTCTTGACAGTATCATTGCGCTCACGAGGGAATTTGAAGTTATGTTCTGCATCGCCTAGATTTTGTGAATTTATGTAAATAGAATTCAAGGAATTTTTAGGTCAAGCTTTGTTTCTTTACTTTTCTATTTTGTCTTACTGTATGCAAAATAAAGATACATTAGTAACCTTGAATGGCATTTTGTCATTACTGAGATTTGATGATTTTTATTTTATCGATGAATAGGATTGGGAGGAGTGTGGCGATGCCTTAATATTCCTGTGATTAATGCTGCGAGTATTAACATTGACTTTTTTCCCCAAAATAAATTACCTGAACTTTTACTTGTTAGAAATACCATATAAAATACCATTTTTATATATTCTGCCTTTTTTTTATTACATTTTATAACAATGTTCAATATGTTTTTATCCTTCCATGTTAATTCTTTAATCTTGATATATACAAGGGTATCATAAAAATTTTACCTAATATGGTATAGTTTATTGTTTCCAAATGCACATTTCTCCTTTCTGCCACTCAGGTTCATCCTTGCAATGACTCGGTTGTGTAGTGTTCTAGAAAATAACAAACACAAGAATAGACTGCTGGAGCAATGCTGAATTTAGTGACTCATTCTGTTTTTTGCATTCTTTTAATTAATATCATAAAATGGATCACTAGAGATACATGTTTCTTCATGATTTCGATATTTGTAACTACGGGTAAATCTGATCAGTAGCAGGTTGTTTTTTTCGGGGACATAACCTATACCCCGGGAATTGAGAAACTTTACATTGTTTTGCCAGAAAATGGGAATTTTTTTTCCATAATTAAGGAATAAAGTTTTACACATATTTAATTATTATCAATAATTATCAATAATTTCGGGATTAAAGGAACAATATGACTTATTAACTAACAACTTAAAATGTTTTATTAATGAAATGACAGAGGTCACAAATTTTTGTATTGATTCAATTGGGAATTTTTTTCTCTAATCGGGAAAAAAGTATATGTTTTGCCATTGGGTACATGACCCAAAATCGGCTATAAAATCGACCGAAAAAAAAGCCCCAAGTAGATAAACAGCTGAGAAGTCATCTAGAAATGGAGTGAAAATATTTATTTTACCTTGACAACATCGAACTGAACCCAGTTTCATCTGGAAGTCTCATTTCCCGCATGGCCCGTGAAACGTGAAGATAACATGGCCAAAACACAATGTTGCCTCTGATCTACTGTGAAGGAATGACCCTTCCCTGCTCTGTTTCTCCCTCAAGCCAAACTGCTTGTGACCACTGTTTATCACTCATGATCTGAAATTTCAACACATTTTAAACCAATCTATTTCATACTAAATCAAATATAATACAGCATACCTTTTACTTGCTTTCCCCAACAACATATTTGAAAGAGTAATCATTTAGTGTTTGAGTCATATTTACAAATATTTACATTTCAACTTGGTACTCTTGAACAGGCTTAATCTATTAACCGAGCCTGCAATATTTTTATTTTTCATGTTCGGTGGCTTTCTAAGTTCCCTTTTCATCTATTTCTACATTGAAGTCTTATACATTATCGAATATTAATTTCTGATGGTACACAGTGTGACATATTACTTTAAGAGGCGTGGCTACAGCCTACAGAGAGAACCGCTCACAATTTATTGGACTGAGCACAATAATTTCCTTTACTTGATGGTTTTCATTTGGGTATGAAAAACAGTTGGATTGTTTTCTTAGAAACTGATTTATTTTCATTTTTAAGTAAGAACAAGCTATTTCATAGCAAGACTATAAACTTTCATGTCACAATAATCAGCTAGCACCAGCTGAGTTTTATGCCCGAAATTGATCAGGTCAAGAATGTTGGGAGTAACGGCTGCTCAATCTCATAATTATTAGTTCTTTTAAAACCAGATTTTAACACGCTCCTATATCAATATTGACAGCCAAAACAAAACCTCACACGTAATAAACCACAAATAAAAAAACAGAAACATTCAAACATCACTCAAAATATTAGTTCCGAATATTTTTGAGTACGAAACTGATTAACTAACGAATTTAGTAAATAATGTAGATACTAGACAAAATAATATATATTTTAAAAAAGTCCATGCCATTGAAGTTCTTAAACAAGAAAGAACTTGCTACATACGTTGAAATCGTTCATAATCAAGTCTAAAATTACCAAATTGCAGGGCCAGAATTGTAGACTTCCAAATATCGAACTCTCTACAATTTTAATGGTTAATTCATATTGTTAACTCAACACAGATGCAAAAACATAGATACAAATATATATTATTTCTTACCAAGTTAAACTTCCTTCGATATTCACTAGAAATTCGGAAAATAAATCGTAATAGAGTTACGTTTTCTATCCATTTTAAATTGTTTGGTTGTTGATGTTGCGCGCGCATCATTTCCGGTCAGCGGGAAATTACAAATATTCAAACCTCGTGTTTTTCTGTTTTTCGTCACGAAGCATTTTTTTCTTCATAAACTGGCGCGTAGCTGCCTATACGCGTGTACACCGCTGAATCCACATGAATCATATCAGAAACGCACAGAATGCACCTGATTGCACCATTGTTATAAAAAAAATCGGGGTGTAGGGCGTGTTCCCCCCCCCCCCCCTGCCCATCCGCCCAAGTATGAATCCACATGAATAGGGGCTAGCTATGCCCCTGCTAACTATACGAAAATAGCTCTCATAATGAAATCTATTTTTAATGGCATAAGGTCGACCGTAGTTCAACGTTTATGCAACATTAACATAAGTTGCAACTGTAAATGTGACAATTTTCAACGTTGATATAACGTCGGACTTCAACTAAATTTCAACGTTGAAAAATTAACGTTGAAAGAACGTTGCATTGTAGTTGTTCAACGTTGCAACCAAATTTCAACCTCTTTTCAACGTTTAATAAACGTTGAATGCCCACTGGGTATGTATTGTTTATTGATGTACTTATGTTTAAGTTTTGAAAAAATAGGCTAATATTACTTCGGCAATTTAGTTTTTTCTCGAGATTTTAAAGTAATTCCTGTATACTGTCACAAAAGTTTTTCAACAATGTGATAGCTTTAAAAAAATCACCAATGATGTGAACTTTTTAAATAAGATCAATTATATCTGCAGTGAATTAACGTTTTTTTTTGCATAGAAATTTGCCCAAAAACTTAGAAAAAAACTTTTTGGAAATCATGTACCATTGTTGTTTTTTTTTGCGATACACTAAAAGACAAGTATGGGAATAAAAAAATGTGAAAAGCAAAACGTACACGTTAAAATTTGTTTTAATGTGTATTTTAATTAGATAATGCAAATAATCACAAATATTGCAAGTTTTAGTAAGTATAAAAATGTTCCTATTAGGGGAAGACTTCCAATATTTTGACATTTTCGGGGGCATAAGGTAGCTAGTATGACCTGAGAGTGACTTGTTTAGTAAATGACATGCTTTATCTAACACACGATTTTAAATCTATGTTTGGATAAACAACGTATGAAAATATTTATAATGAATATTTTTATTTTACTTTTTTCGAATTCAGATATGTTAAGTTACATTATTAAGTAATTAATGTGGTCAAAT
Source organism: Corbicula japonica (assembly GCA_038501625.1). Lineage (NCBI taxonomy): Eukaryota > Metazoa > Mollusca > Bivalvia > Venerida > Cyrenidae > Corbicula > Corbicula japonica. The sequence goes on from JAZAYU010000802.1 coordinate 118,173, forward strand.
TAGTTGAGATATGTCTTTAGAGAGATTAAAAACAATTATTCAATCTTTCAGTAAACGTTCACGTAGCCCTAAGACATGTCTTATAAAAAATTTAAAACCTGAAGATATTGTCTATAATTCATTTTAATCAAAGTTCACAGATAAATTATATAAATGTATATCTATTTATTGTTTATAAACCAATTTTCTTAAATTAACTGTACGCCTTAACCCGAATTTGGTAGGAAACGACCAATCAAATTAAATCCTATATCTATAACAACGTATAAGACCCTTACCTTAACACCGCGAATAGAGACAAATTTAAGTTAACATTTTAAAATAGTTATCCATCTATCAAGAACTGTGTCGTGAAAATAAACACTGTGCGGTTATTAATGGGCGGTTAAATAGCAATTCATAATCAAATGTACTATTGACGATTGGCTGCTTCTTTTACAAGTTTACACAGGTAACAACAAGGTATTTTACAGCCAGTTTAAACTTAAGACGATAAAAGGCAATGTTATTAATTTCTACCGGTTATTCGTAAAAACCATCTGTAAATTTAATCAAAGCACTGAAAGTACTGATGGGTGGCATTTTAGAGTGATTGTTGTTATATTCTCTGGGAATGCGTATGAGATGTAACAACTACAATTTTGGTTTACATGTTTAATGTTCAAGGTCTGACTAACAAGTGCTATGAAAGAGAACATCATCAGTATATAAGAAATAATATAATGAAATATAGTTAATGAGTAAAGGGAAGTAATACATTTAACTTATTGTTCATCGTTGTATATGAGTTGTGTTTCTTTATTAGCATTATATTATTATACAACATCTCCCTCTTTATGAAAAAAAATGAAAAGAATAAAATTTTAAACACTTTTTACTTAAGGTAACAAACTAAAATTATGTAGTATACTTTATAGAAAAGATTTTCATTGATTAGCTCAATTTCCCAGGAAATTTCTAGTAATTAGACTAAATACTCAAATGATAAAATGTAATAAATATCGGGTGTTGTCCTGTAGATAAGTGTAGTATAATTGGTTTAATCTCCATCATTGTCCAAAGGTTGTAGATCTGGTTATCATCACTGGCACATTATATTCATCTGCTAAGTTTATCAACACATGAAAGCTAAATTAGAGTAGTTTTCACTTGTAACATAAGATAAAATGTTAACAATTCACATCTGCTTATTGTAATGATAATGCTTTGAAACATTAAAAAACACTGATTTCATGAAAATAACACTATGACTATTTACACAATAACTACAGTATTACTGTATTAAAGTTAAACTTGTTAAAATTTATAAATCCAGTTTGTCAGATTTTTTTACCAGTCTTCCCGGCCTAGTACGAGTGACATCAACCCGTGGCCTTTCCGGCTGCATTACTGGTGAAGTAGATGCTTGAAAGGGCATTGAACATTGGGTGATATTTTCTGGTGATGTACTGGTATTTGATTGTGTGAGGTCAGGTTGTACTTGTTCTGGAATTTGTAACATGGGTGGCTTAGAATCATGATTTTGTGAAGTTGTTGTGGAGAAGTCAATAATTGTGAATGTTTTTTCAATAGATTTAAGTAAATGCCTGCGATTTCTACGATAAGAATGTCCATCTTCAGTCTCTACAATATATGACCTGTTATCAACTTTTTCTTAACTATCGCTGGTATCCATCTATTGCCTTGTCTTAGACGTATAGTCTCGCCTGTTGATAGTGTTTTAAGTGGTTTTGTGGACCTATCGTAGTATGATTTAGATTTTTGCTGAGTTTTCTGCATTTTTGTCTTTATTTCGGTTTTGTCAAGAGTTTTAGGTTGTAAATGATCTGATGTTAAAGGTAATTTTGACCTAAGCTGTCGAGACATCAAACGTTCAGCAGGGCTGCTTCCACATGACAGTGGTGAGTTATAGTATTCTAGTATAGCAATATATGGATCTTTTTTCTCCATTTTTGATTTGGTGAATATGCTTTTGATAGTCTGAATACATCTTTCAGCTACAGCATTACCTTGTGAGTACAATGGTGAAGATGTTATTTGCTAAAAATCCCACATTTTTGCAAATTGTTCAAACTCTTCGCTGGAATATGATCCTGCATTATCAGATATCAATTTGCAAGGAATACTATGTGTTGCAAAGAAACCTTTCATCTTGTGTATGACAGTATTTGATCTGAGATTGGGCAATCGTCCAACTTCAAAGAATATAGAATACAGGTCTACTACGACAAGATAGTTTTCGTCATTCGAGAACTTTATTCTTAATGTTTTTGGTCATTTCAGGCCAAACCATGATTTCACGAGCTCTTTGTGTGCATTTCTCGACACCTAAGTGTGACTCATGAATTTTGTCTAACATCGTCTGTCTACACGCTTGAGGTGTAATGACCTTGTTGCTTTTGAGCAGTATGTCATTAATGACCGTAATTTCATCCCGAAAATTCCAGTAAGGAAGTATATTTTTGGGACAATTGTCACGCTTTACAGGCCAACCTAACAGAATTGTGCGTTTCAGTGTGCGTTTCTGTGTCAGATTCGGCTGCTGATTTGATCATGTTCATTTTTTGATCAATAATCGGAATACTAGCCATGACCGAGTCTACATGTACATCTAATCCTTCGAACAACTCAGGGTATTCGTCTGGCAAGTAGCTGCGGCTAAGCGTATCAGCTACTTGAATTGATTTTCCCGGTACATGAACAATTTCAAAGTAATATTTCTGCAATTGAAGTAAGATTCTTTGCAGACGTGGTGGTGCTGCGTGCATGCATTTACGTGAAATACTAACCAGTGGTTTGTGATCACTTTGAACTGTCACATGCCGTCCATAGGTCATTTGGTGAAACTTTTTCAGGCCAAATAAGACAGCATAAAGTTCTTTTGTGATCTGTGCATAATTTCTTTCAGCATCTGTCAGTAATTTCGAGGCAAAACTAACAGGTTTGTCATTTTGTAACAAAACACAACCAAGACCATTTTGACTCGCGTCAACCTGTAGTGTTACGTCAGCATTTGGATTGAAGTAGGCTAGTACTTGACCTGGCTGTTGTGTGATTACAGCTTTTATTTTCTGGAAGGCATTTTCATGCTCTGCTTCCCAGCGAAATACTACATCCTTTTTTAAGAGATTTCTTAATGGGCTTGTCATCTCTGCCAGATTTGGTGCAAATCGTTGCAGGTAATTGATCGTGCCAAGAACCGTCTCTAGTTCAGATTTACTAGTCGGGGATGGCATTTCTCTGATTGCTTTTGTCTTGTTTGGGTCTATCTTTAGTCCATAAGACGTAAGTAAATGTCCAAAGAATGGAAATTCAGTCTTTCCAATTTCCGTTTTTTTCAGCATTTAACTTGACCCCTTTTCCTCTACATCTTTGCATAAGCATTTCAAAGTCTTTGTCATGTTCACAGTAAATACGTCTTTGTATTTTGACAATACTTGTTCTTTTGTGTATGGCTCAACATTTGGTTGTAAGGAATGCACAAATTTCAGCATGTTGAGTTCTAGGCATGTACCTAAACCTAGTATAGGACTTGATACTGTATCAACAATGTAGAAATCTGCATGGTGTGTTGACTTGTTATGCTTGATTTGCATGTTGATTTGATCTTTAACCTTGAGTTCAGAACCATTGTATGTTGTGAGTGGTTTGTCACTTTTTGCTAGTGAACCTCTGACCCCTAGTGTCTTGAAAATGTGCTTTGGGATGACATTGACTTGGGCTCCCGAATCTAATTTGAAATTAATTGGAACTGCTTTCGGTCCAACAGCAACATTAGCAAATGCTTGTAATTTGTTTCGGTCAACTGTGAATGTATCAACAAAATATTGCTCTGTATAATCTGTGTCTGATTCAGAATTGGTGTCACTGTACTGGTCAAGAAACAAATCATTTACCTGATGACCTTTTTGATCGCGTTTCTTTGATCGACATACAGCACTGAAATGGTTAAGTTTTTTGCAAAACAGGCACGTCTTCCCTCTGCCGGGCACATTGCTTGTTTATCATGTTGATTACCACAGTTTTGACATTTCTTTGAAGAATTCTGCTTGTCGTTGCTCCTTCGTTGACTTCTTTTACCGAAAGTTGATTTCTGTCTTTTGGCAGGTGTTGGTTTTCCGGATTTCTTGTGTCTCTTTTTTCCAATGTAATTAACCGATTGATGATTTTCGCATTTTCCCATACGTTTCATTTGTGATTGGCTCAGTTCATACGTTCTGCCGATGTCCATAGCTTTTTGAAGGGTAAGTCCTGTACCTTCATTGATGAGTTTTTCACGGAGCTTCGATGACTTAACGCCAAACACTATGTGGTCTCGTACCATTTCGTCTACCACTGCTTCATTATAGGCACAGTCCTTGATCAACAGTTTAAGATCCGTTACAAATTGTTCAAAACTTTCGTCAGGGTTTTGAGTTCGAGATTTGAATAGGAATCTGTTGTAGATGGTGTTCGATTTGGGTTTGCAGTAATTTTCGAATTTTGTGTAGTAGGTTTGTAGAAGTTTCTTCTCATCATTTGTTAAATTCCAAGTAGAATATATTTGTTGACCCTTATCACCAGTCCAGAGCAAAAGATAATTGCATTTTATCTCTTCAGTTTGGTCATGGAGAGAACCATTGAACATTAACTCGCAGTGCGCCTTGAAGCTTTTGAATTCAAGGGCCAAAACCCGTGATTCCCAATTCATGTGAGGGTGTGTTCCCTGGATTTGCATATTTTCCATCTTTTTACAATGTCAAATTAAATCCAGTCAAAATCTTATTTATTGGCACTATTGAATAATAATGTTTATTAAATCCATGTGTCAATGTTGTAGATTTACACCACTTCTGTCACCATGTTATATTCTCTGGGAATGCTTATGAGATGTAACAACGACAATTTTGGTTTTCATGTTAATGTTCAAGTTCTGACTAACAAGTGCTATGAAAGAGAACGACATCAGTATATAAGAAACAATATAATGAAATATAGTTAATGAGTAAAGGGAAGTAATACATTTAACTTATTGTTCATTGTTGTATATGAGTTGTGTTTCTTTATTAGCATATTATACAACAATTGTCATGTCACATCATCTATAGATTGTGTGGAGTTTCCTATTGGAGGAGTATGAAGGGACTTTCGGATGGCAGAGCAAAAGTTTGCATGCCCGGCTTCTGCTTTATCAAATTTTTATCTACCACGGATATTCGGGCGGATGCTAATATCCAAGACTGAAGTCATATTGTGCCAGGAAAAATAAATAATAAGTCAACCTTTAATTTGAAACTTTTAATCGACAAGAAAGAAGTGAAACATGTGGAAAAATAAAAAATACTTTAACTATGATATAGTTGCTATTTGCACTATGATTTGAAACAATATTTATCGACTAGAAGGAAATAAAAGATATGCAAAAATAAAAATAATATGACTATAAAGCAATTTATAAAAGATTATTAGTCAGAGCACTGCATTAAGTCCAATTAACTTGAAACGCTTTAAACGCTTTAAAGTTTCGTCTAAAGTTTACACTTCAGAGCCGTCATATTGTTAGAATGTCATGCTAATTTCCGACTAGCTTTTTGGAAACTAAAACTTGTTTGAAAACGTACCGTGTGCAAAAAAGTTGCATCATGGTTAATGGATGATTTTATTTATTTGTTTTTGTTCTTTTCGAATAATATGACTATAAAGCAATTTTATAAAAATGAGTCAGAGCACTGCATCAAATCTAATTAAATTTAAACGCTTTAAAGTTTAAACGCTTTAAAGTTTCGCCTAAAGTTTACACTTTAAAGCCGTATTTTTGTTAAACCTCCAACTTGACTATTTAATATTTAAGCCACTAGATGGCGCTGGGGCAGGTTTTCATGATATTTTTGACATGCTTCACATCTTAGGGCCCTTTTTCAAATAATACAATAACAAAGAAGTATTTTCCCTAAAACCTTTATATATAACTTCTTTGCAACATTTCAAATGAAATGGCAGAGAAAAGTTTACGACAAAATGCATTTTATTGTAATTTTTGAGAAAAAAATATGTTAACTGTCAAAAATCCCGGGGATGAGTTTCTGGGGTCATGAACTGCAGATAGTAAACAAATACACCTGGCAGTGTAGCTTGAAATACTACTCTTGGCAACTGTGGGAAGCTGATCAGTAATAATACAGTTAAACAGCAGACATTTGAACAATATATTTCATTAATATCCATGCTTATTCTATAATCAAATTTCCCTCCAAATTCATCACCCCATTATTATTCTTGCTATTATCACTGGTAAATGTCCGAATGTCCCTTGAATAACGTATATTTATTATTGTTCCTATCTTGGCTTATCAGTACTAATTACAAGCAAAGCCCTCTGTTGAAAGCTGATCAGTGTATTGCTATTTGTAAACACATAAGCTGCTGCGAGATAACCTGTTTACCTAGGACAGACCAAGTGATCGCTTGATGATACGGTCAAGATTTAGCACAGTACAGCACCGTCTACCGTCTCATAAACTCATTGAACCTACATATACTGTATACGTTATTCAAGGGAACTAATCCACTGGAGGTAAAATGATCGATTTCACAAAATGGTACCTGGTTCGACTATTAGAAGTAGATAGAGACCGAGGTACCATCACTCAAAAATGGTATACCATTGTGTGGCTACGCCACTCAAAAAGAAATGTTACCAACATGATATTCTACAGCGCTCTGCAGGCCTGGTGATTAACCCATCTACAGTTGATCATTATGCTTACCTCTTTGGTTGCACGACGGTGGCAGGGGTGTAAGAGTTTATGAAGGTTTATGGGGAAATCTTTTCTTAAAAAAACCTAGAAGCTCGATTGTTTCTTTTATCACTGTCATCGTGTTCTTGCTGATTTTACCACAGGAGCTCTGGTCTCGGAAAGATCATTGAGTACCCGCCCCTTGGCTTTGCAATGCTACTAGCTTCTTTTGTTTTAGATGTTTGTGTGCTTTTGCATGCAACATTGTTGAGCCGATAGTTGGGTTGGAGTTATTTCACCAGGACAACTTGTACTTGTTTTGTGATACGAGAACCTGTTGGGGGAAGTGTGAGGTTTGTGCACCCTAGAACCTGGTTTAAACCCCAGTGGCAAATTGTTTTGCCACTGACCGTTCCAAGGCGGTAACCCCTCGGGTTCTCACTTTCGTTGATTGTTTGTGGCGTTCATATTGAAATTGATTATTGTAATACCATACTCTCTTTTTTCTCTACTGTTTGGCTGTGTGGGGAGGCTGTGTCTGCTGGATGTGGCCATCCCTGATATGCATATTTCACCTTTTTATACATAGATTAGCTTCAACAAGTGTTAACTTTCCTAAAATGTCTTAGACATAGCTTCCTTTTCAATAAGATAGACCATTACTTGTTTATTTAAATGTTTGTTGTATACCTTAGCCTGTACGTTCATTCTGACTGTCCACTAAATCGACTTATGACTTTTGTGAGTTATGCCTTAAAATTGCATGTACTGAGCGTAAATGAAATAAAAACATGCAATCGACAAGACGAAGAAAATGATAAAGATGTTAATTAGACAAGTTTTATGCATCCACCGTGTTTAAATACCATTTAAATTAACAAAACCAGACTTCTTATAAATTCATGTTTTCTTTATTATTTGGAACTTTATAGAAACTTATTATAGCTTAAACCCAAATATGATATTTTAATGATAATCTAAACGATTATTCCTAATTGAAAATATAAAACATCTGAGCATTCATCAAATCGGAAACAATAATTGATTATATTTGCACCATTAACCCTGAGAATATGTCTGAAGTATTACAACCACTTCAAATATTATCATCAGCATGATCAGTAATAATAATAATAATAATAATAATAATAATAATAATAATAATAATAATATAATAATAATAATAAACTCTTTATTCATAGTAGGTTACTGATTATAATTACAACCATACATAATACAATTGAAATCTTTTTTACGACGAGGCCTTAAATACAAGCAACAATAACAACATTCAAAAACGACAGACTTAACACTCAATACAGAATATAAAATAACACATTTCCGAAACTAAAAATACACTTTGTAACTTACTATTTAAAATAATAATAATAAATAAAAAAATACGAAATATATATTCAAAACAACATCAACGGTCAAACGGACAGACATACATATTCAATATAATATTAAGCAAAAAACCCATTTGCAAAAGACGTAGAAAATCACTCATTATATTTGAAGAACAATTTCACTATAGATTTAAATATTTTTTAGTTTGGTGTAATTCTTAGTTCCACTGGTAGTTGATTCCATGTCTCTATACAAGAGTAACTTAAAGTACGTTTAAGATATTTTGTATTTGTTTTTATGTATTATGTCTTTTAAATAAATCTTTTGAGTTTGTTTTATTGTTTGAGTTAGTAATTATTCTTGCAGCCTTTTTTGCAATTATAATTTGGGCACGTCACGGGAAAAGGTACCTTCAGTCAATTTTAATGATATTTTAGTTTTTAATAAATTTAGAAAGAACTTACAACTATAAATCAATTCTTATAACTCAAATGTGATTTTGTTACACATTTTGACAAAAAAAGGTATTTTTGCCGCGAAATGCAAAACATATAATGTCGTCTGCTCAGATTTATGACGTCATTTCACAAATTGACGTCAACTGTCCGAAGGTACCTTTTCCCGTGACGCGCCCCAATTAAGTTTAACCAAGTTGTCTTGATGAAATTACTCCAACCCACCTATCAGCTCAACAATGTTGCATGCGAAAAAAACACACACATATAAAACATAAGAAGCTACGTACGATGTTGCACGAGGAACATCGCCGTCTAAATACGGAAAATTAACAATAATTAAAATAATCTCTTTTGTCATAAATTTTAGTATTGACGTAACCATTTTCAATGGAAAGATTTAGGTCAAGAAAGTAAGCTTGCTTTTCTCAAGTGTTCGCTTTATTAAGGTGTAGTTCTTTAGGATAAATCTTATTAACCAGTGATGGAAAATGGTTATTATCTATATTTAATAAATCATCAAGGTACCTCGAGGTGTTGTTAAAAGCTGTAATAATATCATCTTGATGTTCGGTAGAAAGAGATAACATAAAGTCACTTTCATAACAGTATAAAAACAGATCAGCAAAAATGGGTGCACAATTAGTACACATTGGGATGTATATCACTTGTTTATAAATAGAGGTACAGAATCTAACATAAATATTATCCAGTAAGAAAGTTAGCGACTCTATTAGATCTTGACAAATCCTGAAGGTATAATTATCATAAGAACCATCTGTAAAACAAGAAAAGTATAACACAGATATGTTATATGTGGACGACATTTTAAGGAAGTTTGATGTTGGGTGTAAGTGTTCATGCCATTGATGGATTGTTTGTAAACAAAGAAAGAATTAAGTGATAATATATTGTTGTCTTTTGAACGTTGAAAGATTTGCGTGTGTATTAGTTGTGGAACACGTTGTATACAAGGAAGGGAGAAGTTTGAAATGAAATATACCGGAATTGGTATGGCCTGGGGTTTATGTTGAAATTTGTTTACTGAACATTTACAAGTTTGCAGTAAATGTAGTGAATGATTTGAAAACAAACGAATTAACAGTTATCCCTTTTTAAATATTGATAACTAGCTGGAAAAAAGTGGAAGAGATGGTTGCTATGGTAACATGCATTATGATGAAGAATTGCCAGAACTTTATGTATTGAAATGTACACTCAACAAAAGTTCTAACCGGTCACTTTTTGTCCGTAATTTTTTATTAGAAAGACATTGAATTCACTCTTAACTAATAATCATATGCCAACAACAGTTTAAGCTTAAGCTTTAATCGTGTAATAATTGACTTTGGAACTGTCTAGCGAGAGTTATCCTTAATTTTGCTAAAATGCTTTTCTTGTATAAAAAGGTCAATTAAACAGAAATTTGCTCTTAATTCATTGTTTTGTTTTATTAGGACACCTCATTAGTAGGAAAAACAGAAAACATGATTAATCAATAGCACATTTGTTTAAATAACCCCTTTCAAAGTATCCAATTTTAAAATTACCTCCCTTTCAGTTTAAGAATCAATAAAGATTAAAAAAACATTAGATAATTGATTTCAAGACAAAACAGTTCTTTCCACAATCTTTCTTGACGTAGGAAAGAAACGAAACTAGCATACATTGTAAACATATATAATTAATAACCAATTAGAACTTTGGTTGAGTGTATTCATTTTAGCATACAAAGTAATTTCTCACATTTTAAAGATTTACTACACTCCTCCTTGCACCTTTATCGATAAAAAAAGAAAAGTATCAAAATTTCAATAACAGAATAATGCCTTTAAATGAAAGAATTTACATAAATTAATGTAAATTTTGTTTAGTTTGATAATTTTCTTTTTAATCGATGGTCGAACAAGGAGGAGTGTAGTGGATCGTTAAGAGCACTCAAAATAAATGTAACTGATTTTTCATTATTGTCATTGTAGATTTTCATAAGTAGATACTCTACTGAGAGCTATGTAAGCCATTCCTCCTTGTAATATCGTTTTCCCGATATCAACAGCAGCTGAAGATAATGTTAGACCTTGCACTTTGTGGACGGTTACACCAACATTAAATTTTCGTGAAGGAGATACCTGGAAGTTAAAAATTATCATATCACTAACCACATAACAATGAATGCTTTATATAAACTCAACAGTACCTTTCAAAATTGTTCTATCACGTACATGGCAATTTCTTTGGTATTTTCAGGATGAAAATCTATACTAACTTTCTATATTCAGACACAGCATCTTGATCCCGTAAACCAGGGGGGCTGGGGGATGGGAAGGGGGTGGGGGTGAGTCACACTGCAATACCACCTTAAACCAAATTATTCTGAACAACAGAAAAAGACCTACAAAAATGGTTATACAATCATTATTTCCTTTATAGACTCAAAATCACCTTCTTGTAAAACAGAAACCCACTAGAACCGTTAATTTCAACATCAGAAACATTTGTAAATAAAGAACCATCATATATAAGTCACATTCACACGCCAAAATCAAGTCACAGGATCGCCAATATTCGTAAACAAAACACAAACTTCAATATCTGCCAAGAATAACTATCTGAACAATGTCTTTTACATGTACACTCTTTCTATAACTGCTTACAACAATAAACTTTCAGTACTGTTATCAGTAAAATAACCCGTTACCGATGTCGTGCAGTGATTGTCACGTATATCAGGGCTATCCGATCAACCTTTTTTGCGGTTGTCCCGGTTAGCTCAATTGGTTGCGTCGCAGGAATTGCAGGGCTAGGCGCTGTCGCCGTGACGGTGCGGGTTCGCTCCCAGCTAGAGGCACTATCATTTTCAATTCGCTTATATTTTAATTAAAAGAAAACACCAACTCATCGATCTATTTATAGAATTTATACCTAATCATGTATACATGCTTTGCGTGCTGAACGCCATCTGGAAAAACCCGAGGGGTCAGTTCAAAGTTATCACGAGAAATCACAATAATCAATTATCTGACTAAACCTACATGGAATTGCATCTTGGTCATTTAAATATTGTGTTTATATATAAACATAAAACTTTTGCATACATAACCTACAACATAATTTAACAATAAAAGTCCACATAATCAAGCAACATAAAAATACAAAGACATCTTCCCTCTTACTAATCGGATTTCCTTGGGTAATACCATACCGTTGAACATACAATATGGTTCCCGTTCAGTACTCAACGATCTATATATAAAACCGGGCCACATGGTACTCAACATTCGCTATAAACCTCTATTTAAAGCCGGGCCAATTTTTCCTTCGGGCCGGAATAGTTGTACGTTAATAAAGGTCATCAAGTAATAGTTACATAGTAATAATATATTATGACCCATAATTCGTCCAGAAAAATATCATCATCATCTTCATTTTTTCAGTCACAATCATAGTGATCAGAGCAAAAAGACATTAAAACAACCCCATCGTTATCATCTTTATCATCATCATCATCATTTTTTTTAGTCATAGTCATTATTAACTGCAGCAACAAGACATTAAAACAACAACAACATCGTTGTCTTCATCATTGACATATTCAGACAAAATCTCCGCATTTTTAATGAAGAAGTTTTGACAGGCCTGATAAGCTTGAGCTGTGACGTAAGGTTCGATAACAACCTATATATGAAGCCGGGCAACATGGTACTCAACATTCGCTGTAAACGTCTATTTGAAGCCGGGCCCATTTTTCTCTTTAGTCGGAATAGATGTACGTTGTAAAGGTCATCAAGTAATAGTTAAATACATGTAGTACTAATAAGTTATTACCCATAATTCGTCCAGAAAATGCCCTATGTTCATTACAAGCGACGAAGGTTTTCTTTTCTCTAGCAAACGTTTTTTTTTCAATGAGACTGGTTAGCTTGTCTCTTATTAAATTATTAGGGAGCGAAGTGTAAAAGTAGAGAAATCATAAGTAGACAAACAGAACGCCCGAAAAGTATTTGATTTAAGCTTCTTTAAAACGTCATTTGAATTTTTAATCGACCAAAATAAATATTTGCCAGTCATTTGAAACTTTGAATAAAAAATAATAAAGAAAGAGTTTAATCGAAATGTATCTGCGGTTTTCTTACAGAAATCAAAACTTTAAATATTTGGGTTTCAATTATTAATCCCGAAGTGCTTCATACTTGATAACATGGTGGTTTTGATTCAAGTTTCAAGTTTCAAATTTATTGGCAATATCGGCAAATTGTTGCCTTTGGCCATTTACAACATCACAAATATGGCAAAGACAAGTTACAGTTTACAAATAGTAAACAAGGCATGTTCAACATACAATACAAGAGTACATGCAGACCGTATACAAGAAACGACAACAAAAAAAAAAGATAAAAAAGAAACAATTATACTTGTAGGGTAATTGATCTCAAATTGAATACATCATCAAACATTTACTATTCTTAATTGTTACATATTCAACATATAATAATACATACATGCATGTAGCATACAAGACAAGAAAAAAGTTATATCTGAAGGGTAATTGATCTCAAATTGAATGCATCCTTCAAAAATTTACTAATTTTAATTATTACATTTTTACGTTTAGAAGACATAAGATGGGTGAATTTTGACAATGAAGGCCATGAACAGTTCCCAAGATGTTCATTTCTAATCACTGAATAATATGGAGAACACAGTAAAAAATGATATTCCGATTCAACGGCGTTTTGATTGCACAATTTACATTCAAGATTTTCTCTTAAAATGTTGTTATATCTACCAGTTTCAATCTCGAGAGTATGTGAACTCAATCTAAATTGTGTATAAAGTTTTCTTAATTTATCTGACTTCAAAATACATAAATAGTCTTCGAATATAAATGTAATTTTAAATTTGTTATAATATTCTTATTTAGGCATCGAGTTAACAGACTCTGACCAAGTTTGTATGAATTGGTCTCTTATTCTTTGTTTAATAGACGGAAAGTAATTAGCATTTGCATTTCAGTCGACTCTTAAAAATTGGAATCCTAATTTATCAAGAAAAATCTTCATAGTATTAGCCCATTTTTTCCTATTACTACGGTTACATTGTTCTGAGTAAAAATAATGATTTGGCGAGTTAATATGTGTGTTAATTTTAAGCCAAAATTTAACTGCACGTTCTTTGCTTATAACAGATAGGGGAAACCTTCCAAGTTCACCAAAGACTGCTAAATTAGGTGTTTGTTGCTTGACTCCTAATATGTATTTACAAAATCGAATGTGTAATTTATTAAGTTCTTTAAAATCATATGCACCAAAAATTTCTGATCCATACAGTAAGATCGGAACTAACATTCTATCAAAAAGATAAAATTTTGTTTTAATATCAATTTCAATTTTATCAAGTTTTAACAAAAGATTATGGTAAACTTTTAATGCATGTTCTGCGTGAGATAAATTTCTATTTCAATTTTATCAAATATTAACAAAAGATTATGGTATGCTTTTAATGCCTGTTTTGCGTGTGATAAATTACCTGTATAATGAAATTTGACACCTTGATATGTAAATGTATCCACTTTTTCAATTTTAATACCATTGACAAAAATATCCGCATGATTTTCCACCCTTCGTCTTTTTTCAAAACACATACATTCGTTTTATTAACATTAATTTGTAATCCCCATTTCTCGGAATAAATACAAAGATTATCGACCTGTAGTTGTAGACTGCTAGGATCAGTGAATAAAACAATATCATCAGCAAACAAAATCAAATACATTGATAACATATTAAGGTCATTTTCAGTAAGAGTATTGAAATCGATATATTTTGTTATATCATTTATAAATAAAATAAATAATAGAGGTGACAAAGGCTCACCTTGTTTAACCCCAAGTGAGACGTCAAAGAACTCGGACATATTTGGTTTTGGTCCAACCATAACACATGCTTTAACATTGGTATATATACTTTTGATCATAATTGACCATTTTACAACTAATACCTGATTCAATCTGTTTCAATCACCCAAAGGGCATCCCTAATAACGGTATCAAAATCCCTCTCGTAATCAATGAATATACACCAAATTTTTGAATAACTTGATAAAACCTTTTGTATAATCGAATGCAAAATAAAAATAGCATCAGTGGTAGAACGACGATCTCTAAAACCGAACTGGGAATCAGTAAAAATGTTTTCGTTTTCACATCAAGAATTTATTCTGTTTCTTAACATCAATGAAAATATTTTTGAAATAACATTTATATCCCTCTGTTGCCGGGCCCTCCACAAAGTTGCTCGGCGTGCGCTATTTTCCTGTGACCGACGTAAATATCCCCTTTTCCGGATCTTCACTCAGTTGCTCGAGTTGATCATCTGTCGAACTCATTTTGAATTTAAGGCCGTTTTGTAGAATTCGTTAGCTGATATTCAAAAATAATGTTTTATATGACATACACGCGAAAAAACTTCTGTAATTTTCTTAATCATTTTAAAAGTACGATAAAACAATTACAACTTTCTAAAAAAGCCGATAACAGTTTGTTTATAATAATTAGTGTTGCATAATTAACACAACGATCAAAATATTTTTATCCGCTTTCATGTGTTATTTACACGACTTAATTTGATAGCGCATAATCGACGAGACATTTTCGCGCCTTTGTTCGCAAGTATGATGATTACCGGTAACAGTCTGTTCGAGCCAAGGGGTGTGAAAAGCATTGAAAACTAACTGTCGGGACCTTGACTAGTGTTCGACTGTTCGAGTGATGGGTAGTTCGAGCCAATGGAGTAGAACAATATAAAAAAATATGGTTCTAGTTCGAGACCGGACGAACTGTTCGAGAGAATGGTGGTGTTCGAGTCATCGAAGTTCGACTGTACTTCTTTATGGAGAGTTTTGTTCACGTGAGAACTATTTATTTAATTTAACCTTTTCTAATTTACAGCAAAGAGATCGCTTATTACGGAGGCCTATCAGGATCATATAGACTTCTTTTTTTTCTTTTGTCCATCTGCCATATTCCAACGTAACTTGTACAGCCAATTTGGTGTATTATCTAGATTAAAAATTGCTTGAGTTATTTTTTACTAATAAGATTTTTAAGTTTAACAACATCTCGACAGTCAACTTATCCCAACTTACAAGTACTTGAACGTTTCCTTTTATTTTGTTGTTTTTTAATCATTTTAACACGAAAAATCGTCTTTTTTCTTTCTTGTTTTCAAATGTGACTTTTATCAATCTGTAAGGCGAACCGTGTACCACATTCCATTTTATGTTTGCTTTCTTACACATTTGGAACCACCGCTTGAAAACACTTTGAACTGAAAAGTCTGGGTTATGCATCAAACGGTGTAAGAAACAAATTATAATGTTGGATGAAAGGTACGGCATATCACAATACTGACTTGATATTTTAAGAAATCTCAATTAAACTTTTGAAATTTCAGCAAACTTACTTGAATATTTAACTTAACAATTTTAAAGATTTCAACTACAGAGTCATAATTTCGTCACGAGTTATATGTTATATGTTTTCAAATTACTATATTTTTAAAACTACTTTAACTACTTTTACTCTAACATTTTCATGATCAGATAGTGACAACATTAGCGCTGTGACACATAAACTTAAGTCCAACACAAAGAGAACAACAACAAAAAAAAAACAACATTCATGATGTTATAGACATTATGTTGGACTACATTTAGACAATACATAATTATATAAAGCAGTTTTATAACCATAATGTGTTTCTGATGTTTAAAACAAATGCATTCATACAAAAGTAATTAGTGAAAACTGACGGTAAAGAAAATAAATCCATAGATCGAAAACAGAAAACATAAAAAATTAGCTGAACAGTCTAGATGCTCTATCTGCATCTTTTCTTGTACACTAATACCAACCAGGGGTTTAGAAGATATGAACTGGACACAAAATGCATTGTTCAAATCTTCAAACACCACTACTGACCTTGACATTCAGCCGGCCATTTTGGAACATGGGTTCTGCACGTCGTCTTGATGGGGAGAACATTTGACTAAAGTTTCATGAAATTCGTTCTAGGGGTTAAAAAGTTATAGACCGGACACAAAGCATGCAACTTTCATGAAATTCCTTCAAGGCTTTTCAAAAAACACCACTGGTGACATTTACATTGAGGCGGCCATGTTGGAACATGGGTTCTGCACGTCGTCTTCATGGGGAGAACGTTTGACTAAAGTTTCATGAAATTCCTTCTAACGGTTGAAAAGTTATGGACCGGACACGAAATATGCTCAACCTCAGGCGGCCTTCACCTTGAGCCTGCCAGGTTGGAACATGGGTCCAGCACATCATGTTCATGAACTGAACATTTCACTTAAGTTTCATGATATTCATTCCAGGGGTTCAGAGACCTCCAATGAACTTGCCAGTTTGTGTACATACACTGTATACAGCTGAGACCTCTCTTAAATTTAGTCTTAACATTTTGAGAATGTGCTACAAATTTGTTGTTGTTGTTGTTGTTTTACATACAAACAGTGAATAAAATATTCAGAAAAGCCTGATTTTCAAAGTGCTATTAAGTAAGAATGTTTATTTGGTCAGTACCCATAGAAAATGACAAAATTTACCCTATAAAATCTTCCACAGCAAAGTTCCTAATATTGCATAACACAGATCTAAACAGCAAAGTTCATTGACTAGCAACTGGAGGAATAAACTTTGATAATGCATCCTAATAACATCTTAACATTGAATCTAAATATAGCTGAAGACAGGTAGAAATATTGGAATTTTGATAGTTGAAATTTTAAATGAATTGTTCAGAAAAGATTGAATTTTAAGATGGTATAAAGTTTGTGTCAAAATCTGGTTGATAACTGTAGAAAATCAAAGGTTAAAAACAGAATTTAAAAGGAAAACAAAATTAAAATCCCCAGGGCGGGCCCCTGGGCAATTAAAGAACATGATTTTAATAATTTGAGTAGAGATCATCAATATCAATATTCATACCAAATTTGATGACCAAATTTGATGACAATCGGACAAAAAATGTGACCTCTATTGCGTTAACAAAATTTTTGCTTTAAAATGACCTAGTGACCTTGACATTGAGCCGGCAATGTTGGAACATGGGTTCTGCACGTCGTCTTGATGGGGAGAACCTTTGCCTAAAGTTTCATGAAATTCCTTCTAGGGGTTGAAAAGTTATGTACCGGACACGAAATGTGCGCGCACGGAAGGACGGACAGACGTACGGACAGACAGACAGACGGACGGACGGACGGACGGAAAGACGGACGAACGGACAGACGGACGGACGGACGGACGAAGACCATTCCTATATCCCCCAGCCGCTATGCGGCGGGGGATAAAAAGGGCAATAGATACGATTTGAGAAGATGGCAATAGCAAAAATATTGTACGTCAATATTTGTTTTAAGCTGTTTGCAAATTATTTTTAAAATATATTAAGTTGCTTTAATGACTTTCTATTTATATCAGAAACAAGTGAATTTGAATTCAATACAAAAGTCGCAGTTTAAAATTTTCTGAAATTTACTTTCAAATGATTATGTGTAAGCCTTTAATGAGCTTTATTCATACTTTTTCTTAAACCTTAAATACAAAAGCGGGCATAGGAAATAGTGTCTTCTGCGAAGCTACACAGTTGGCTTTTAATAAAATAATCATACTGCAAAAACTACCTCATCGGGTTACCCGATAAGCGAAATTTTCGCTATATAGAACAAAGAAGGCCTTTACAGGTTTAATGTGCATAACTGTTTTTCTGCTCATCTCAATCCTTAGGTGCAAACGGTTTCAAAAAATTGAATCTTTGCTTGACATTTATATATTTATTTCATAAATATTGAAGTATATTGCGATAGTCTGTTTTGAGGTTAAAATTAACCATCTCAGCCTCCTATATACTCTATTGAAAATCGTGCAAAATCGGCGATCTGTTCGTTTTTAATGAATAAATTACACTATTTCTTTTGAAATAAAAGCATAGGTGCAAACGGATCCAAAAAGAAGACAATTTCATCTTTCAAGTGGTATATTTTTTCTTTTGGAAAAATTATGTTGCGATGGTCTGTTTTAAGGTTGAAGTTAGACTATTTTTTTAATTTTCTCAAAAGGAGGGAGCCGATACATCCTATTGCGCTGAATCGATAATCGTTTTCGCGGCATTTACCTAATTTCGCGGTTGAATGGAGACGGTTTAACAAGGTGCCATTTCAGCATTTAAATAAAACTATTTTACTCCAGCTGTAAAATGAAAAAAAAATGCAAATTCGTAAAATCACACAAACACGTATAATTTTTGTAAGTTAATAGAGATTAGACTTAATCAATGCTTTGTGTTTTACTTTCAGTATGAGTTGGTGTTGTTGTTTTGCTGGTGGTAGTAAAGTTATGATAAATTTCGTAAAGTCAAAATTGTTGTTGTTGTAATATTCATAAAAATATAGAATTTACATTTTGATGCACCAAATCTTCAAACGTGGCCAACCAGAAACGAAACAAATTCTGAATTTATTATAGTCATCTATATCGGATGTTGCGAATTATCACTTTTGTCCTTAAAACGTATGAAATTTCACACCTGAGCAAAGTGAATGCAAACGGAGAATATCTCTCAGGTGTTTTTTTCCTGTCAGTGAAATATTCGAATCCACGTTTTTTGACATATGTCCACGGTTCCGCACTTGTCATTTAGTAACTGTTGTATTTTGAAATAGACTATATCTAAATACTATACATTAACCGCCCAAATGTTAAGGCTTCACTTGTAGAATAAACCGAGTAGCAAACGCACGTCTTGTGTTTCTATTTCACTACAATGTGAACACTACTACGGATTATATATACTTGTCAATAACTCATCAATAACATCAAACATAACAGAACATGGTGTCAGCACTTTGAAAACACGTCTTAAAAGTGGACTCAGAAAAGTTCAAAATCAAAATGGCATTATCTGGAATTGCACCACCAGTAATGAACTGGGAAAGTTCGAACTTGCCAACCACATGGGAAAAATTTGAAAGACATATTGGATTAATATTTGCGGGACCATTAGAGAACAAATCGGAAGAAGAGAAAATTGCCTTTCTGTTAATCTGGGTCGGTGAAAAAGGACAAGACATCTCGCAGTCCTGGACACTGACAAATGAAGAAAAGAAGAAACTGGACACTTACTATACCAAATCCGGAAACATGTACAACCAACACTGAATCCAATTTTTGCCAGGTACCAGTTCAATAACGAAAAACAAGGAGAAGACAGCATGGAACAATTTATCACCAGACTTAATTTGAAAATCAATGACTGTAAATACCATGAACACACGGTCGAGGAAATGATTAGAGACAGAATCATTTTTGGGGTGAACAATCAAAGACTGAGGGAGAAGTTAATAAATGAGGGAGAAGGACTCACACTAGCAAAAGCTATTCAAATATCACAAAATTTCGAATACTGTAAATAACAGATGGATGTGCTCAACGCAAAGTTAACCACCCAGGATGTAAACTTCATAAACACCCGTGGACACATGGTGGACGTGGCCGTGGAAGAAGACATCAACAACACCGGAAGAATCAGGCTCCACAACAAAATCAGAAACAACAATCTACATGTGGAAATTGTGGAACAATGCATAATCAATCTGACAAACGGAAGTGCCCTGCATATGGCAAGCAATGTGGACTGTGCAAGAAGTATAATCACTGGAAAGTGGTCTGCCGATCAAAGAAAATCGTGCACGAAGTGACAAATACTAGTAATATTTCGTCTCATGAGGATGATTCGTGGATGGATAATTATTTCATAGACACTATTGGGGTAAGTCACACACAATCGTCTGCCCAAACTCGCGCATTTGTAAATGTAGGCGTTGGCCCGAAATCTCAAAACATTCGTTTTAAGATTGACACAGGCAGTAGCGTTAACACTTTGCCAAAACGACACTTAGAAATGCTCAATATCAAATCCCCATTAGAAGCCCCTGACTAAAAACTCACTTAGTACTCTGGTAATAACATAAATGTCACTGGAATTGTCAGTCTCGATTGTAAATATCGTACCGAAATGGTAAACACAACCTTTTACGTTGTAGACAACGAGGCACCTCCATTAGTTGGCTTACAAACATCCCTAGAGTTGGGATTGCTCCAACTAACATACGCTGTTGATCGAGAAATATGTCAAACGATGACTAAAGAATCTGTCATGTCCTAATATAAGGACTTATTCAAGGGCGTAGGCATACTTCCCGGGAAGAGTAAACTGTACTTAAGAAAGGACGCCGTACCGGTAATTGCGCCACCCAGACGCGTACCGGAAGCTCTAAAATCGCGCTTAAAAGCAGAACTTGATCAAATGGTGAAAGACAAAATCATTACGCCAGTAACGGAGCCTACCGACTGGGTTCATCCAATCGTAGTGGTTGAAAAACCAAACGGTAAATTACGGATCTGTCTAGATCCAAAACCGTTAAATGAAGCGATCCGCCGACCGCACTACGCTATGTCGACTCTAGATGATGTGACCGCTAAACTCGCAGGTGCAAAACACTTTAGCTTGTTAGACTTGACACATGCATACTGGAGCGTAGAGTTGGATGAAGAGTCTTCATTTCTAACTACCTTTGCAACACCATTCCAAAGATACAGATATCTACGTCTACCCTACGGTTGTAAAGCATCAAGTGATATTTTTTGTCAAAAGGTCAACCTTGTATTTGAAGGACTACCGGGCGTACACCCACTGGTTGATAACATTTTGATATGGGAATGCACCCCTGAAGAACATGACAGAAACCTCAAAAAGGTATTGCTACGCGCGCGCGAACAAGGAATAAAATTCAATGCACAAAAATGTTCAATTGACATCAAATCAGTGCCATTCTTTGGTCACGTGATCACGGACACTGGGCTCAAGGCCGATCCTTAGAAAATCGAAGCAATTACAGAATTGCCGAAACCAGACTGCCGCGAAAAGGTCGAAACTCTGTTGGGAATGATTAACTATCTGTCAAAATTTGCCCCGAACCTAGCAGAGGTTACCGCGCCTATCCGAAGCTTGTTGAAAAAGTACGTTGAGTTCCTGTGGGACGCCCCGCAAGAGCAAGCATTCTCAAAGGTTAAAGAAATAATAACGCAGTCTCCAGTACTAGGTTATTATGACCTCAAAAGCCGCTTGTCCTAGAAACGGATGCAAGTAAGTACGGGTTAGGATGTTGTCTCAGGCAAGACGACAAACCCATTGCATACGCAAGTAAGTCACTAACGCAGACTGAAATAGGTTACGCTGTAATCGAAAAAGAACTTCTTGGAATCTTGTTCCATCAATTCACATATGGCAGGGAGGTTCTTGTGCGCTGTGACCATAAACCAATCTCAGCAATCATGAAAAAACCATTGTCGGCTGCTCCGCCGCGCCTTGTTACTTGCGCTATCAAAATACGAGATAAATGTTTGCCACGTGCCCGGCAAAAACATACCAGTAAGTGACTATCTCTCAAGACAATCTTTACCCGATACATTCCCCAATATGATCGAAGGTTTAGATTATCATGTACAAACAGTACAAAAACAATTGCATGTCACAGACAGAAGACTCGAGATTATACGCGCGGAAATTAAACGAGACTCTCAGATGACAAAATTGAAACAGACTATAGAACAAGGTTGGCCAGAATCTAGGTCAGCTTGTGATCCAAATGTCATGGAATATTTCAATCATCGCGATGAAATAAGTTCAGAGGATGGTTTGATATTTAGAGGCCACACGCTAATCATCCCAAAATCACTGCGACATGAACTAGTGCAAAAAGTTCACGCATCTCACTTAGGAATTACAAAAACGCTTGAACGCGCAAAAGACTCGTTATTTTGGCCAGGAATGTCAAAGCAGATTACTGATTATGTAACAAACTGCCCAGTTTGTCTTACACACAGGGATGCAAACGCACCGCTACCCTTGGTAACGACCGAATTTCCAGACAGGCCGTTTCAGAAAATCGCAACTGATTTGTTTCATTTTAATGGACAAGAGTACTTACTCACAATAGATTACTACAGTAGATTCTTGGAGGTGGATTATCTGCCAGACACAAGATCACAAACAGTAATCAAAAAATTGCAAAAGCACATGTCGCGAATGTCAATACCCGATGTTCTGGTATTAGATAACGGTAGCCAGTTCACCAGCGCAGACTTCAAACACTTTGCTAAAGAGTGGGGTTTTGAACACAGAACCTCATCTCCAGGTCACCCGCAAAGTAATGGCCTTGCCGAAAAAGGTGTGGGTATCGCGAAAAAACTTATGCAAAAAGCCAAGGACACTAAAACAAATCAATTTCTAGCTTTACTTGAGTATCGCAACACACCATTAGAATGTGGTTATTCACCAAGTCAATTATTGTTAGGCCGACGCACTAAATCAATCGTGCCGATAACCAATAAAGCATTGCAACCAATGTTAGTTAATGCTCAGCAAGTACGTAGCAAAATGCAAGCATCAAAACAACGACAAAAGTCGAATTTCGACAAGTCAGCACGATCGTTACCACCATTGTCTGTAGGGCAATCAGTTCGTGTGAAATTCGGGAAAATATGGAAATTAGGAAGAGTTGTTAAGGTATACAGTGATCGTTCATATCATGTTGAAATGCCTGACGGCAGCATCTTTCGCAGAAATGACATTGAGCCATTCCAAGCGCAAGTTTTGCAACATGAGCAACTGCCTGTAACCCCTGTTTCATCCCATGAACCTTCAAATTTTCCAGACAATAATAATGACCCGCCAATGAAGTCTGAATACAAAACAAGGGCTGGACGATTAGTGCGTGACAACCGTAAATATGTTGGAAATGAATGGGTTAAGTGATTGTGGACAATAACAACAGTAAACGAAGTCTTGAAACATACAATGACAATATAATAGTAAAATTTATTCAAATAATATTACATCTTATTTAAGTATTATATAAATACTAATTTAATAGTTTACATTGAAAGTTATTTTCAAATTATCAATAGAAATTTTTCGTATAATATTTTGACATAATAATATTTGATCATTCAATTATTACAAAATATATATTATATGTTATTTCTTTTGAAAACAGGGAGATGTTGTATTTTGAAATAGACTATATCTAAATACTATACATTAACCGCCCAAATGTTAAGGCTTCACTTGTAGAATAAACCGAGTAGCAGACGCACGTCTTGTGTTTCTATTTCACTACAATGTGAACACTACTATGGATTATATATACTTGTCAATAACTCATCAATAACATCAAACATAACAGAACAGTAACTGACACAAATTCGGATGATGGATTTTTCTCAGCGGAAAAAAAAAACACAACAACAACTGTTACAACAACAAACCTGACTTAAGATTAAGTTAAATTATCTTTAAAAAAAACGTATAATACTGATTTGAAAGAATTTGCGTAACCTAACAAGATAGTTTATTTATATTCAATTACAAAGTATTGTCGAAATGATCGAGTCAGAACAGTAAATTTACTGAATAAAATCAACACTAATTCCTATTTATTATTCTGACTTCAATATGACTGAACTAAATTCATTGATTTGAACACCATTATGCTTTATTTGTTTGGTGGATTTATAAAATTAACAGTACAACAACTTTTTTATTTTTCTGTATTATTTTAATTGACTTTTAAAGCAAAACAAAAATCAGCCCTTAGGTATTAAATATACGTCAACTGGTGTTTTATTGCACATGATTGTAGTTTAATTGTCCACATCCGGATTAAGTGCCCCGTTAAGCAGGAAACAATTACGTACACTGACCATCCAATTTGATTAGTTTTACTTCCCTGGTAAAAAGCATGAGACAGGTACAAAACATAAGTATTATGCAATTTTAAGTATGCAGAAGGCATTTTAAGTCCTGAAAACTTTGCTAAATTAATATATTCTTTGAGAATCCACTATCGACTTAAATTGCCGGATAGGATTTTTTTTAAATTTAAATATTAACCCTTTCCTCCGTATACAAACCTTTATTGCTTGAGCGAACAGTGTAGATCCAGATCAGCTGACACATCCGTGCCGTCTAAGCTGTTCGCTTTTTGATTTGTTAGGTTATCTCTGACCAAAATGCGACCAGTGCAGATCCTGATCAGATCTGTTTCGTAACAGATTTGTGTTTTATTGTAAACAACAAGCAATAATGAGAATCGCGGTGGAGCTTAAAGGAACAAAGGGCAATTCGACTTTTGGCTACGGGAAGAATTTGTGTCACCTGTTTTGTTTTAAATTTGAAAATTGGGATTTTTCTTATCACCGGTTTGGCAGATATAAAAACCCTTTGCCTTCCTACGACCCGAATAAAAGGGTATTAGATCAAATTCTTATTTACTACCTTTTAAATGGCTGGAACACTAAATGGTATCAGCCAATTTTTACTTACTATCTGAAATTGTTTCGGTAAGCCTACAACGAATAATGATTTGAAAAGTCCTGTTTTATTAAAGTTGTGTTCGTTTCATGCCCTGAAATAAATTTATCTTCCGTAGATTATTTTGCTAATAGTGAATATCCTACATAATCACAGTGTCTAAGCGTACAGTTAACCGAAACGGAAGTTGCTGATCTGTACGCCGACGATCAGTTAGCTGCTTACATAAAAATAAGCGATCTCGTTTCCTGATATATAAAAATCCAACGAGTTGCATGCGCATTTGAAGGAATTATTTCTGGGGTAAGTAGAGTCTTTATTGATAGTCGTTCTGTGGTAATATTTACGTGAAAGAACGTATGGTACAGTTGCAATCAGTCATCGTTCCCAACTTGATCAGTCCCATATGTGTGAAACGATCGAAGAAAATATGACTTCATGTCCATATATTTCATTGTGTACACAGTATTTGCTCTAATTTTGTGCTTCGTCGAAGAATAAAATCAATTCCCGACCCCGTAAAATTACTTGATTGGAGTTTCAACGACACAGCTCAGAGAAATTTACACTTTCATTCAACCACTGAAAGTTACCAGACTGTACGCATAGTTGCAACTGTACACAATCGTTAGTTGCACACAGAACACCTAACATCTGTACGCATAGTTGTCTATTCAAATCTTCAGACATTTCTTACATTTACCCATAAAATGCTTTGTGATATAATTGACAAATTAAAATAGAGAATTAATTGATTTTTTAAACTTTTTATAAGATTATTACGCATATTTTTATTACAATATCATTGCATATCAAGGATTTGACCCTTATGTTTCATTAGTACGAACAGATAATCGTCCATAAAAATGTTTCTAACTCTTCTATTTCTTTTTTTTCCAGATACCTTAACAGATTTTCTGTTGATTAATTTTTATGAGTTATTATCTGACATATTTCGGAAATGAGGAATTCAGCATGATGACGACAATTCAAAATCCCAAACGCTGCTGAAACAGACGGGCTATTCGCTATGAAAAACCTTCCTACTATTCCAGCCAATATACCAGGATCGGTATCCTAAATTGAAAACGCAAATTAATAAAGAAATAATAAAAGTATTTACTGAAAATCCCTTTGACTGACTCATCTCAATTGTTTGAAGTCCCTTTAACAACTACATACATTGATCAGCTTTCGTTACATACTATACAAATAATTACATTCACCCAATTTACATTGCTCCACACATGTTGAAATCCAAATTACTTTCAAACTGACCATTACAGGTATAATTTGAATTAAAATAACTCCACTGTTTCGACTTATTAAAAAAGTACATGCATGTTTTTGTTGGTTAGATCAATATTTGATGCACACATAATATTATGCGCAACTAATCGTACAGTCTTTCATTGAAATGTTGCAACTTTGCATACAGTCTTCTCACGTTCAATGCCTGAATCAAATTGTCGATTCCTCGGTGCTAATACGTTTAAACTAATTTCAAAGAAGTTTACTAGTTAGGAAAATGATATTTTCGTTCACGTAAACTCAAAAATATATAAACACTATAAACAGATGGAAATGTGTGGCCACAAAGTTACATAAATTTTGATTATTTACCAAATTTAGCAGTGATCGAGTTGGTAACGATGACCGATTGTGGCTTTCCCTGACAGTCTTAGGAGTAAATATTTTAATATGGTACCTCTATTTATAAACGAGTAATTGGCATTCCAATGGGTACTAATTGTGCACCCCTTGTTGCTGATCTGTTTTTATACTGTTATGAAAGTGACTTTATGTTATCTCTTTCTACCGAACATCAATATGATATTATTACAGCTTTTAATAACACCTCAAGATACCTTGATGATTTATTAAATATAGATAATAACCATTTTCCATCACTGGTTAATAAGATTTATCCTAAAGAACTACAGCTTAAAATACCCGTTACCGATGTCATGCAGTGATTGTAACGTATATCAGGGCTATCCGATCAACCATTTTTGGGGGTTGTCCCGGTTAGCTCAATTGGTTGCGTCGCAGGAATTGCAGGGCTAGGCGCTGTCGCCATGACGGTGCGGGTTCGCTCCCAGCTAGAGGCACTATCATTTTTAATAAAGCGAACACTTCAGAAAAGCAAGCAAACTTTCTTGATCTAAATCTGTCCATTAAAAATGGTTACGTCACTACTAAAATTTATGATAAAAGAGATGGTTTTAATTTTAATGTAGTAAATTTTCCATTTTTATACGGCGATGTTCCTCGTGCAAGATCTTACTGGGTTTATATCTCACAGCTTGTTCGCCTTTCAAGAGCTTGCAACGATGTAAATGATTTCAATGAACGTAAACTTTTAAAACAGGGTTATCGGTAACACAAATTAAGGAAAACCTTTTGCAAGTTTTATCGCCAGATCTAATTCATAAATACAGATGCAGTTTAAAATAACTATTGCAACAAGGTATTTCACAGCCGGTGTTTTATGGAGATTTAAATTACAAACTTAAGAAGATAAAAGGCAATGTAAATTTATCTCGGTAATTTGTAAAAACCATCTGTAAATTTAAAAAGAAAGGTTACCAACATGATATTTTACAGCGCTCTGCAGGCCTGGTGATTAACCCATCTACAGTTGATCATTATGCTTACCTCTTTGGTTGCACGATGGTGGCAGGGGTTTAAGAGTTTATGAAGGTTTATGGGGAAATCTTTTCTTAAAAGAACGTAGAAGCTCGATTCGTTTCTTTTATCCCTGTCATCGTGTTCTTGCTGATTTTACTCTAGGAGCTCTGGTCTCGGTAAGATCATTGAGTACCTATCCTTTGGCTTTGCAATGCTATTAGCTTCTTATGTTTTATATGTTTGTGTGCTTTTGCCTGCAACATTGTTGAGCCGATGGTTGGGTTGGAGTTATTTCACCAAGACAACTTGTTTTGTGTTACGAGAACCTGTTGGGGCGTGAGGTTTGTGCACCCTAGAACCTGGTTTAAACCCCCAGTGGCAATTTGTTTTGCCACTGACCGTTCCAAGACGGTATTCCCAAAGGTTCTCTTCTTCGTTAATTATTTGTGGCGTCCTATTTGAATTGACATACTTACAGAAAACATGCTCTCTCTCTTCCTCTCTTCTTTTTCGCTACGTGGGGAGGCTGTGTTTCGTGAGTGTTTCAATTCCTGATATACATATACACAATGTATTACTTTTTCAGCAGTAAGCCTGTCGATAAACGATCTACTCATCTTAGAACCATTTTCTCATCTAATATGCATTTAATTTGATTTTTTTAGGGATGAGAACGGTTATCCGGATAACCGAATATCCGAATAGTAAGATCGTATCCGGATACCATTCTCGTATCCGAATACCCTCAAATTCTTACGAATTTAGTTACAATATTTTGTTCAAGGTTTGTAAAAAATAACTTAAACTGGTAAATCTTTCTAAAACTCGCTACACTGCTTGCACTAATCTCGATACTGACATGGTTTTCCCCAGGCGTAACTCGACCAGGATGTCTCAGCAGGGTTGACAAAGAGGTGTTAATTGTTTGTATAATGGTTAATTGGGAGACCGGAAGATCTGTATTCCAGACCGTGATCTTTTGTTTTGTTGATGGTGTACCTTGAACAGAGCGTGTTAAATGACACCTGTCAAGTTGCAACAACTTGATTATTTTCGTTAACGAGAACAAACCTCAGATTATTGACAATTTATTGCAACAGAATTTTGTGCAGTAATCTTGACAGTTTGTTATTTTGACATGACCGCATTAAAGACTTGAATGATGATGCAATTAACTATTACCATAACTTTTACATGTATATTTAACCCGATACATGTGATTTATCTATAAATTGGTTACACGGCATTTGTTCATGTAGTTATCGTAAACTCTGTGTTTTTACATGTTCCGCTGCTGTGCAGGCCGATTTTCGTAAAATGAATCGCCTTGCATATGAGTGCATATGACTATATGCGTATTTTTGGTTTAAAAAATATTATGTATGCGCTTGCAAGCGTCCACGTGAAATAAAACTCCAATTTTATCGAACCTTTTCTTGTACTTTTTCGCGGTAGCTAAATTTTTTTCAACTCGTTATTGACTTAAAAAGTTAAGTTGTTGGGTCCGAATTTTCACTTATATTTTGTTTCCGTGATATACCCGGTAGGTTGGTCGAGGACTCAAACGATCGCGATATAGTGTAACGTTTGTGCTTTTTAAATTTAAAATATTAAATCAGCAAAATTTTCTGTGGTCGATAGAATGATACGGTTATTCGGATATTATCCGGATACCGGATACGATTATCCGAATAGTGATTTAGGTATCCGTTCCCATCCCTAATTTTTTTACAAAAATAAGAACCTAGGTCGTTTCTTTTTATGTTAGCAACTAACTGATCGTCGGCGTACAAAAATGAGCAACTTCCGTTTCTGTAAACTGTATGCTTAGACACTGATAAGAGCATTGAATTGAAGTGGATCAGACTATATGTTAACGCATTAAAATTTTTGCGTGGAAAATTAAATAATTTTTGTGGCCAAATTACTTTATTGCATTGTACAAAAGCGAACACTGACAGATCAGGCGGAAAGTTATAAAATAAACTAAAATCGAATGTTTTACAATAAAATCTAATGTGATAAGTCTTGTGAAAAAGAATGTAGACTTGTGTGACATTAAACAGAAGAATGCCAATGGCCGAAACAAAAATTTGAAATAAACGAGTTTAAATAGTTATGTTTACACAGATACAAAATTTTAAAATCTAGCAGTTTTAGTATACTTTTGCATTTTAAACTTCACAAAGAAGAAAATACAAATACACATCCAATTTGAAAGTAAAAAATAAAAATAAAAAAAATAACAGAAACGTTTAATCGTAAACTAATTGCGGTTCCTTCTAGATTTATTTTGAACCGAGGCACATCATGAGACTCGGCTTCACTTTCCCACATTTCAGTAGAAAATTTTCGTTTATTATTCCATAGAGACAGTATCGATTGATAATCATCACATCGCACACAATGCTATCGGACTGATGTTGTTAAACTGTGGCATACAACCTGAGATCAACATATGATGTTTTCATTTTCACCCATAAATCTTTGACAACGTTTTCTTTCACGCACACACAGAGAAAACACTTACATCAATGCAAACATACAACGAAAAATTACAGACATAATATATGTTTTAAACTTATATATAATTTTATTATTTAAGATTCAAGGAGATATTTTACCTAAAATTTTAATTTTATTAAATTTTTTGACGGCACATTTTTAATTTAATTGACTGTCGTCGCTTCATAATTGTCAGCGGTGCATGGACTACTGTGCGTGAGTCTTAAACTATGGTCGAAACATTCTAGCATGTCAGTATTACTATACTGATATTTGTTAAAATTTGAGTTCCAAATATTGTGCACAATATTTACCATATCCTGTCCTTCAGTGCGTTGTTTACACATTCTAGTTGCTTTGTTTTAATAAAGTATAAGCTGTACCTTTTTTGTTTTTCACAAACAATAAATATCATGTTTTCATGATGAGTGATAAGCCTAGGAAAGAAATGTTTAAATAAATACAGGCATAAAGTTAAACGTCATACAACAGCCAATCAAAAGCCTATAGGTTTGGTTTACAATCAATCTCACTAAAGTCAGATCTAACAAAATGTTAGATCTGATGACGGCCCTCAGATACCGTACATAAGTTATAGCGGTTTTCCCCAATTACTATTTTTAGAAATTGTCAACACATGAAGCATGACTTATAACGCTCGCAAAATGATCTAAAGATGCCAATACTCTAGAAATGAATGCAATACTACATAAACACATATATCTTCAGTAAAATATGTCTTACACAGGTTGTCAACACTTTCCATGGTTTAAAATACTATGTTTACTTTCACTTTTGCGATTTGGTAGGCGACAATCTGATTGGTTCAAATGGTTAGTGATAAAAGTCCTCGTCAGATCCTGATAGCGTAGCGGTTTTCAGTAGATGATTTTAATCAGATTGGTTTACAACAGTCGTTTATATACTGATAACGACTGAGTAAGAGTCTAGGGATGTCTGGTCCGTAATTGTCATGGTCCGCAGTGTCCCGAGCGTCTACCAGTCTAAGCGTCTAGATAATCTTGACTGTTTCACTTCATCAGACAAGCAGACAGTAGTAACCAATTTTGTCTGGCGATTATAGTCGCCAGAGAATCTTTAGCGAACTTCAGTTATCTTTCCTTGAGGTTTAAAATAGGCGGTATTCCCCACGCTTACAAGTAAAGTACATTCTGCTGCTGGAGATTAACAACACCAGTTAGTGTTAGATTTAAAAATACAACGAACTCAGAGTCATATTACAAGATGTATGTTTACCATTATCCCAACAGGGTTGCTGATAGCAATTTGATGCCACTTCAATGTCGGACACTGATTTATTGCCATTCATATGTTTGGAATGCATACTATGCTGAGATATGTATTTGTATCTGTATTGTT